>PVHP010043231.1:0-14624 GCA_004024765.1 Zapus hudsonius
GCACTCCTTGACTTGCTTGTCTGTGCCATATAGCAGTGTGTTCTGCACTCTCAGTCCATCGGTTGGTGTAACTTGAAGATGCCTCCTGCTCTCTCAGGGTATCGTTGGTCTGGTTCCCCTGACAGCTCATGCAACACCATCTGGCATTACCCAGGCTGCCCATCTGGGAGCTGATTTCATTTCTGGATTCATCAGGGTCTCTCAGTGTTGTGTGATATCAGTCTGCTCTGCCCATTGTAGATCCACTTTGAGAGTTTAGGGGCATCCTTAAATCTCCTGAGTGGTGTGGGCAGGGTATGTTCTGGATTCACAGTCAAGGTTGGGCACTCACTTGGTTTTTCTGGAACTGTTTGTACCCTCAGATATGCATCTGGCCTGATGTGTGTGCTGGGACCAGTGGTTGGGGCTTAGTGCACCCTCAATCCAGTGCCTTTGCTGGCTAGTGTGAATCCGATGCACCCACAGACAGAAGCTGTGCCTGCACATGCATGCATAGGGCTGCAGGCAGGATGCCCCCTCAGCATGGAGCCTGCTGGCAAGGGTGCAGGCTGGGCTGTGCTCCTGCAGCAGGTGCCTACAGGATAGACCATGGGTGGTACTGTGCTCTCAAGCTAGTGTAGGTGCAGTCAGGGCTGTACCTGTAGGGAGGGAGCCTTCGTGGGACTAGCCTGAGTTTGGCCTGCCTGGGAGCTATGGGGTGGAGCAAGGTTCCTGGTACCAGACTGAAAACTCCTGTGCCTGCTTCGTGGTTATGGGGTGGCACGGGCTCCCTGGTACCCACCTGAGGCTGCCTGAGGCTGCCTGTGTCTGCCTGGAGGTGACGCTGGGTCTGTGACTCTTTTTTACTTGGTGAATTAGGGCTTCATTGTGTCTTGAATACTGGTATTGGGTATTGTGTTTTTATGAAGTTCAGTCTCTTGGATCAATTGCCCCTGCTTTGGAGACCTCACCCTCAGCCCTTAGTATAGTTATTGTCCAGCACAATGATCCTAGTTTTCTGTGAATTCTACCTGATGACCCAGGTTTTATGAGACCTTGCTTCTCTGGCTGACAGGAACACACACTGCTCTGAGCCTTGGGTGAGCTCAGGAAATTGTAAGTCTTTTCAGCTTGGTAGTTGTTTCCCCAGAGTGGGTCATTTCTGCCTTTGGTATGTGTAGCTCTGTGCTTACACAATGCTTACAGATCTCTCTCTGGAGCTTTGTCTTTGTTGGTAACGTGTGCCATCCGATGTACATACCCTTTCCTTTCAACATTTCACCTTTTCCTCATTAGTGAGACTACTAGGTTCTATGAGATTCCCCCCCTGACTTTGCTGGGGGGTTGGCAAGTCTGGAAATCAGTTATGGACAAAGAACTGGTAAATTTTAGTTAAGTTGATTTAACTGATTTCCTTCTTCTCTGGGATTGTACTCCTTAGCTGCTAACTGTCCTGTGTTGGAAATCATTGGTTCCTGTTTAGTCCTGTACTGTAGCTGTGTGAGGGAAGATTAACCCACTCTGGCATTAGACAGGAAGCACAGAACAGCGACTCTATAACATTTGCACTTTCCTTTAATCCTTCTTATCCAACATTTCTACTCTCTGACATTACCAATTTGACAATTCTTAGGGCTGGTTTTCATGTTACTGCTGCAAAATCTTACTTTTGTTTTAAGATCTGGAGTTTTTATAAATAATTCTTTTTTTGATATTTATATATTTCCTTTCTCATTCTTGAAATACTTTATATTCAGGAACTAATTTTTCTTCTGTGTTATCACACTTTTACTCTGGTTTGCTCTATGATATATGTCTTGTGAAATTGTGGGGTTTAATTTTCTCTTCATATTTTAGGGTTTTTCAACCTTGACATGCTTGGTTTCCTTATACATTGAAGTATATTTAATATTTCTACCCTGTATCCTCTAGGTGCTCATGGCATCTCCACTCAGTTTTGTTAAACAAAGATGACTTTACATATTCCTAGGATAAGAAATAATCCTGCCCTATGTAAATCCAACTCTTCTTATTGTTTAGACTATATGTGATTCCCATCTAAAAACCAAGACCTTGACAAAGCTAGGTGATGCCTTTTCTTAGACTTAATTGTATTTTGACTTATTCTCAGTGTCTCATATGGCATGTCTGCTTACTTGAAATGAGTTATTGTTCTAATCCTCTAAGACTCTGAATCATAATCTTTATGTTAACACTGAAGATCCTTCTCATAATCCCCCTGTTTCTTCTTTCTATTTTCTAATCCATGAATTACCTATTATGATTTATAGTTTATAAAATTAGGGAGTAGAGTGATAGTTGAGAAAGTAATTTTCTTTGTCTGTGAACTTGAAGGAATCACTAACTTGTGTTGTAAAATTCTATTCATTATTTTATAATTAAGGGAAACTAAAAACCTTCTGTATTTTGAGTTTTAGGATTGTTTTTAGCATTTTAATTTTCTATTTTTTCTTATGCACTTTAATAATGAAATGGAGGGCGGGGGAGATGGCTCAGTTGTCAAAGTGCTCCAAGGCCTTGGATTGATTTCCCAGTACCCATATATTCACAAAGTGACACATACATCTCGGGTCTGTTTGCAGTGGTAGGAGGTCCTGGTGTGCCCATTCACTTTCTCTCTCTCTGTCTCTCACTATCTCTCTCTGTTATCTCAAATAAATATATAATTTTTTAAAGCAATGAGGTGGAAATGGAAGCAAAGATACTGTCATCATGATGCCATGTTGGATGTCAGTACAAAGTGTTCTTAAGAACTGGAGAGAAAAGATTGGACTTTAAGAACAGCAAAGTTGACTGTTGGTTGCTTCTTTATTTTAGACTAAGAAATTCATGAATAGTATTAATAACAAATCATTTAGTTTTATTTGTATTTCCTTAGAAGTTTTTCTGTAATCTTAGCAAATTCTGAAAATAATTGAATTCTTCCTGAGCTTGGTGAATCCCCCATGTTGATGAATGAATTCCTTGGAGGACTCAGATGCAGTCTTTAGTCGTTTCATGATAATATCCTTGTAGATTTCATCACTGTGCAAACATCAAATGTTGTAGTAGACTTACACAGACCAGGTGTTCAGTCCCTTGAAGTGACCCACTCATGCAGTCAGGAGTTGCAGTAAGTAGGAGATGGATGACATGGATGCCTGTGAAACACAGTGTGTTATTTTCCAGTCAACTTTCCAATCTGAAGCATGTGCTCTAAGTAGTATAATACAGTAAACACTAAGACATTAATGGTCATTTGTTATCATTAGCAAGAATTAAGTACTGCTTAATTGTAGGTGCCATATTGTACTTGACTGACTTTGTAGAAGGTCTGTGTTGTACTCAACTTTCTGTTGCTGCTCAGAAAGAACCCAAGCAAAAGTGGCTTGTGGAGGAATGAGTTTATTTGGCTTAAGGACTCAAGGGGAGACTCCATCCTGGCAGGGAAAATGATGGCATGAGCATAGGGGTGGACATCACCTCCACCACAGCACTGCAAACAGCAGCATGAAGGTGTGCCAAACACTGGCAAGGAGAAGCTGGCTTGAGGTTGTAAAACCCAAACTGCTATCAGCTCAGGATCGATCTTTCAGCACACATTCATTTCTTTGTGGGAGACACCTGGATCAGACCATGACAGTCTGTTTCCATCTACATCACAAACACGATTAATGCTATATGTTGTGACATATGATAGCTATGGAGCCTCTGGGTAGTAGGAATATCTCTGCTCCATTATAACTTCAAGGGTCTGCTGTCAGATATATACAGTCTGTTATTGACTGAAATGTTATTAGGCACTGTTGCGTACTGCCTGTTGGCACTGCTACTGAGGGCACGGAGAACAAAGGGTTAAGGATGTATGAGTGAGGTGAAACCCTGATAATTCAGTAGGCATTTCCTGGCTCCATCAACCCTGACTCCCAACCCCCATGGGCTAGCCACAGGAACCAGCATTCCCATCTCAGCATGACTGGCAATGGGTATCAGAGAAACTTCCTTGTAACCATCCCCACGGACCATGGCTAGAATCACGTATTTCCCACCACTCAGGCCCCCAAATGAGGTATTCTCAGGTTGTCCATACTCACCTATCCCAGTGCAGGCCGCTAACTCACCAACCCAATCAACCAATCCCCTTTTCTCTTCCCTATTCCCCATCCCCCTGACCCCCCTTTTCCTATAAATGTAAGTTCCCCCAATTGAATAAAGAACCACGTGGATATCCTATACACATCTGCTCGCGTCTGTGTCTCGCTGACCCCCCTGAATCAGCCCCCCAGCTCTGTGGACCCCAGCCCTGAGACAGCGGACATCTCGCTCAGCTCCCACTGTTTCTCTGTTTTCCCTCTGTGGCGGCCAATGGTGCCCCCGGAGGCAAAAACAACAAGGCACATCACTATATTTTATTGGTTTCTCATATGTTTGCACGTTACTCCTAAATTACAAATCCTATAGATGTCACCACAGACTTATACTATCAAAGACTTTTAGACAGGGCTTAAGAAGATACAAAATGTCATTTTTCAAACAATCAGTCATTCATAGATAAAATAGAAAACATCATTGGTCTTCTGTGTATCACAGTACACACTTGAGGGTTTTGACTATCAGGTTGATGCAGAAGGATCTTAAGTTCAAGTTCATGGCTAGCCTGGGCTACATAGTGAGTCCTGCTTGAAGAATATGCTTTGCTATGCTACATATTATGTGTAAATTTCAACATGAATTTAGTTACTAGAACTTTGATATATGATGTTTTTCAGCTAATTAGATTTTAGGAATTCTGACATTGTACTAATCATTAGTTCTTAAAACTAATTAATCAGATATACATTGTTGGATAATCATGAAAAAAATATATATAAACTATGATTCAAAGAGATTAATTTCTGAGTTTATAAGCACCACAATTTTTAAAATTTTATTCTTATTTCTTGACAGGGCACAATTATAAATTTCCCAAAAGTAACCAAATTTCTGAACGACTCAAATCAAAACTCTCACATCAAATGATTATTGGAGCTGGACATGGAGCATTGCTATCATCCAAGCACTCAAGAGTCAGAGGTAGGAGACTCACCTTGAGTTTGAGGCCACCCTGAGACTATATAGTGAATTCCAGGTCAGCCTAGACTAGAGTGAGATTCTACCTTGAAACACAAAACAAAACAAAACAATACAAAAGAACAAAACAAAACAAAATGAGTATTGGAGACTCTGCCAAGCACTGACACAATGATTCTGTGGAAGTTCTCATTCAGTTTATGCATCTTAAGCAAAACTGAGGTCATTTTCCATCCTTGAATATGTCTAAAGGAAAAGTAATGCTGATACTTTCAGCCTTCAGTATCTTGCTTTGTGTTAACATCCTGTCCTAATGTTCTCCACTGATCTCTTTATAATACTCAAAATCAGCCCATGTTTTATATGTAGTTCTGATTCTGAAGAGAGTTAGTAAATGTATTTTGGGGGTTATGGAATATTTATATTGGGTATAGACTTTGTACTATATGTTTTTGAGTATAAAGGAAGGCCCAATGTTGCAGAAAAAAATTTAACCAAAAATAAATTATGACACAATCTTATTGGTGAATATGTTTCTAATTTTGAAAAATTAGAGATGAAGTCTATACAATTGTTGATCTCATTTCATCATTACTTGCATTTTTATTTTAAGATATCATTTATAATTTTTAGTTACAGAATGATTTATACCTTTGAAATTTGTTGGTCTTATTCAAGTCTATAAGAAGAAAAGTGACAATTTCTTAATCTAGTAGAAATTTGCTCCTTGCTGTCTTTTGGACAATACAGTTGAAATGACTAGTAAGAAATAAGGGAAGATTGAAAGCTCCAGGGTGACTTCTGAGCATCATCTATAATTTCTTTCTTTCAAATCTTAGTGTCTGCAAAACACTGCTCACAGGAGGCAACTAGACAGAACAATTTTTATTTTACAGTGTTCTTTGTTCCCAATATTAATATGGAGTGAAATTCTTATATTGTAGGCCATATAAACTCAAGGAAAATTTATTTGGTAATCAGCAAATGGTTGCCATAAAGAATATTTATTTTGGCAATATTTCATAGACATTTCTTTAATTCTTAAATTGACATAAAATAGTTATTCCTTTTGATATTTTAGATATAAATATTTTTTAATCTTTTCTTTTTTTGCTAGAATATAAAAAGACAAGTAATTTTTATATGTTTTTCTATACTGAGATCTTGCTAAATCATTTTAAAATTTTGGTTTTGTGTGTGTATGTTATCGTCTTTGTTAGGGGTTTTGATATAAAGGATTATGTTAACTTCTTTGAAACAGTTTTACTTCCCACTCAATCTGATTTTTTAAAAATGCCCTTCTTTATTTTTACCTCTCTTCCCCTCTCATAGACTTCCCTTTCTAACCCTCATTCTTCTTCTATTTTCCTCTATCCATTGATAACTTCTAGATTTTCTTCTGACAGAATCATTAGTAGAATTACATTTTCCTTTTTTAAACATGTCACTCCAAGATGAAAGCAAGAGTTAAGGATTCATATGCAGCAATCCTTTCCCAGTTCTGTATGGCTTCTCATGCCAGGAGAAGCAACACGCTGTAATCTAAATTGTGAACATCACCATTGTTGGACAAAATCAGTAAAGTGTGAGGTGATGAGGTAGAAGAAAGAAGGTCCTGAATTATTACCAGCATCAGGAAAAGAATAAAATTAGGACAAGTCTATCTTATGAGCTTTATTTGACCAATACCACAGTTCATCGATAGGCATGAATGCCATTCACAAGTCTCTTTTTATCGTTAGCAAAAAATAATAACTGATTTTTGGAAAAAGTTTTAGAAATAGTATTTCTGATAACCAAAATTCTTTTATGTAGGAAATACTGAATTTAATTAACTTAAACAAGCCATATACTAGAAAACAAGAGCAAGTTTTAGACACATTTTTTTTTCCATTGGCCTCCTAATGTAACATGTTGCCCTTGGGATGTAGTTCTGGAGCAGGCTACTTACAGAGTTCTGTTTTAACTTACCTGTAGACATCAAAATTTATAAGAAAAGTAATTTATTTTCTTTTAAAGAGAGTTTGGTATAAATTAGTGCTCCATTTCATGTGGAAGCTATTTTGAATTTATTCAGAAATTTTAATTAGTCTGTTTATTACTTTATCTAGTATGGGATTGGTGCTTTGCACCAAATATTGTTTGAACAAGTAAATTGTCTTAATTCAAATACATTTGCAGCCAATAAACATCTAAATGAATAAAGTATAAAGCAGAAGTCTTATTTAAAAACACACATTTTCCTTCTCCAGCATGTATCCTACCTATGCTCAATTGAAATTTCGATTATAACTGCCATGGGTAGGATATTTCCAAGAACATTCTATATGAATATCATAAGGACTTGTTTTCTTATAAATAAAAATGTTTTAGATACTATCTTTAGAATATTCTGGATATGACTGAATCTTTTAATGGGAAGGGTGGGTATGGTAGTTTAGATGTATGTCCCCCATAGACTCAGATGTTTTATTAAAGCTTATGACTTGGGCCGGTACCTGGCTGGAGGAGGTGTCACTAGGGGTGGATCCTTGGGTCTAGCTCAAAGGTATGTTTGGAGGCAGATTTGAATTTCAGCCAAAGGGATGCAGAAAATTTTGAGGTCTGGAGTTCCCTGCTTGCTGCAGATTTGTGCTTGCTGCTATTTTGGTGTTTTCAGGCTGTTTTCCTCTATCCATGGTTGTCTCTATGCTTGGATTGATGGAAGCAGCTTCTGCCATTAATGGAATTTCCCTCTGGATCTGTCAACTTGAATTAAACCCATTTCTCCCATAATCTGTGCCTGGTCTGAATGTTCATCCTAGCAACATGGAACTGTCTGCTACAGTGGGTGACATATTTATGGCATAGGAAACCTGCTGCAGACACTGAGTGGAATCACTTAGCTACCGACGATATTGCATCCAGTTCATTGAAGTTGGCACTGTGGAAAAATCGGCTGATTCTTCTGCACACCATCCCATATTCATTTTCCTCTTGTGCAACAAGGTACTCTACACTAGAGAAATAAAACAGTGACATATAAGCTATAGCCTATGGACCAAAGCCATTTTGGGTGGACAGTTTCTATGTGATTTATAAACTTAGAATAAATGTTATAGGGCTGGGGGGATGGTTCTGTATTTAAAGGTACTTGCTTACAAAGTCAGTCTTAAAAATAAAACGGTCCCCTGGTATGGTCCAGGTTCAGTTCTCCAACAGTCCACATAAAGTTTGATGAGCGTTCTTTTGCAGCAGCAAGAGACCATAGAGTGAGCTACACAGTCACACATACACACACACATGTGCATACAAATAAAAATAAAATTTAAAAAGCAATTTGAATATTTAAAATAAGAATAACCCTTTTTATTATTACAATTATTATTATTATTTTGGGTTTTCAAGGCAGCGTCTCACTCTAGACCAGGCTGACCTGGAATTCACTATGTAGTCTCAGGGTGGCCTCAAACTCAAGGTGATCCTCCTACCTCGGCCTCCTGACTGCTGGAATTAAAGGAGAGTGACACCACACCAGGGGACTCTTTTATTTTTCAAGAGTAACTAATATAAAGCACACCATATATAACTTCCAAAGATAAAAATATTTATTTTATAACTCTGTAAAGAAAAACAAAGTGCTGCCCTCTGGGTTAAAATTAGTTTGTGATTCAGACACTGGGGTTCTACCTGCAGAGTGGGTCTTGTTTCTACTGGTGTAGTCAGCTCACACTGGGGTGCGGCCATTGATTTTGACTGACAGTTCATTCACACAGCTGCTGGGAAGTCAACTGGGGTAGTTCACCTGCACACCTGCACACCTGCACTTGGCCCTTCTCTGTGGTTTGCACTTCATTTCTTCACAGCATGGATCTGAGTTCTTAAACGAAGCATCCTAGTGGTAAGCATTCTGAGAGATCCATGCAGAAGCTGCAGGTTTTCTATATGAGCTTCAGGAACCATGGAGTTTAATTCTGTTACAATCTATTGAATATGCATGAACTAAGATTTGATATGGGAGGTATCCATCAGAGTGGGGAGTGGATGCTTGGAAGTGTGATTCATTGTTAGCTGGCATCATCAGAATCTAACTTCCACAGTCCTCCCCCAATGGATCCCAGTGATTGCCCTATGCTCCCAAATATAAAATATACTCCACCCCTCCCAAGACTCCCAAGGTTTTAAATCATTGTGCAATCAGGATCAAATTTAAAGTATAGAATGTTATTATCTAAATCAGGTCCAGGTGTGTGTTACATTCCTTAAATAAAATGCTACTTTATCCAGAGAGCTGTGAATCAAAAAGACAATTTACCTTCACCCCCGTCACAATCTCAGTGCCTAGTGCTGACACATGATTAATACCATGGACAGATCCATTAAAACTAGGAAACAGAAGTAATAGAATGACTGCCTGGAGACATAGCTCAGCAGTTAAGAGAACTTCCTTTGCAAGGATGAGGGCCTACGAAGGCTGAGGGACTGCCCAAGTTCAATCTCTAGGACCTTCAGAGACAGCAGGGCATGGACATTTGTCTGTAACCCCAGTGCTGTGGGAGTAGAAACCCAAGAATTGCTGGAGCTCAACAGGAAAAAATCAAAACAGTCAGCTCTGGTCATATTCAAAACCAGAAAAGAATGGTTAATCTGAAGAACGATGGTGAGGGACAACTGAGTTATGCTCCAACCACTGCCTTTACAGTTGAGTGCAGCAGAGCACAGGGAGTTACACGGGCACAGATGTGTGCCTACACCACACACACCACCACACTCCACAATGCACATACACATACTCAGATACTACATCTCACACACACACACACACTCACACTCGTACACTACATTACACATGCACACCACATTACACACGCACACATTATACACACAAAGAAGCACAAGTAGGAGGAAGATGAAGATGATAGAATCCGTGTCCTGCATCAATTCTGGACTCAAGCTGGGCTCTGCTGATAACTCTGCTGCTCTCTGACTGTAGGTTGTGTGTGTGTGTGTGTGTGTGTGTGTGTGTGTGTGTGTGTGTGTGTGTGTGTTGATCAGAGCCTGGTACATGTCCATGGCATTTGTTTCGTTCAGATATTGGCTCTGTCCTCTTCTGGGTTCTTTGCTCTAGGTTGAGTTTTTTTTTCTTTGCCATAATCAATGCCCTGCTTCTTATCCATAGAAATCTGAGAAAGTTAAGGTATCTTTGAACTTGAACTCACTGTCACTTTCATTTGAACTTGAACTCACTGTCACTTTCATTACAGGTTGGTGCAATGAATTAAAAATTTATTCTGACACATATATTGAATTGTCAGTTTTCTCCCTTGGACTCGACACACACACACACACACACACACACACACACACACACACACACACACACACATTGCTTCCCGAGGCAGTTCCTTCTCTACCTGTGTCACCTGTGAAGTGGTTGTGTTTTCATACCCTCATGATTTTTAAGAGTCCTTGTCTAGTAGAGAGGGTGTAAAAGGAAAGTCCCTCAGATTTATAGCACATCTTTTTCATAGTCAAGGAGACAGACCCTTGTTAGTTTTAGAAATCTATTTTTCTCTAGTTGGGAAGGTGGACAAGGAACAACCTTAAATCTTTCTGAAGTTCTAACCAAGGGTCCTACTAATCCTCTTTACATATGAGATTTTCCTGGAGGCTACATTTTACCAAAAAAGCTCAGAATTTGATCTTTTCTCAGAAGTTATTCCTTACTACAGGAATCATCTGCTATCTGGAAAGACAAAAAAATTAAAAACAATCTATAGTTTCTTCTTTTTTCTCTAATATTGGTTAAATAATTTAGGAGTACTCGGTAGCTCCTCTCTATCTCTACTTTCTTCATATGCAGTCTAAAATAAACTCTCTGGCACTTTTGATACTCCTCTGGGGAAAAAAATCCCTTAAAATGTATCTATGCAATTGGCAAAATTTTTGATACCCCAGGCAGTAATGTATGAAATGGGGAAAGTGGTGAGCTCAGTGCAGCTGGAGTGAGGGAAACAGGGAGAAGCGTTGTTTGTGGGGAGCTAAGCAATAAGACTGAAACTAACTAAAAGTCATTCTTCTTTATATTATCACCGCAAGGCAGCAATTCTAAACAGTGGTATTGAATGCGCTTCTCCCTGCAGACTGCTCTCACGATTCACTCCTGTGAATATTTTGTAGCATCACTCCCAAGATTATGTTACATTATGTGATAGACAATTTTGCAGGTGCCATTAAGGTGCCTAACCAGCTGACTTAATCAGAAGAGACACTCTTGAGGGCCTGATGAAACCAAAACATTATGTGGTGATCTAGAGGTTAGAATCGGAAATCAGAGTGCATGACCTTGCTGGCCTTGAAGAGCTACATATCCACATTCTAGACTGTGTGGGATGCAGTTTCAGCATGGGCGAGCCTCAGCAGAGAGCCAGCTGTGCTGGGTCTGAGTTTTTGACCTATTCATTCTGTGAATGCAGCCACCACATTCATCATTTTCACCTAGAAATAGAAGTCTTTTCTATTTGGTTGACATTTTGCTATCCTGTGGTGGCTTCCTATGGTATAGTGGGAAGTGCATCATGATGATGGTGAGCTCTAAAATTAATTGGTCTATTACTTTAATAGTTTCCACTTTATGTGTTAAATGTTCTAAGTAGAACAAAAGTACAAGTGTAGATAAGCACAATGTGTGGGGTTTTTTTTTTTGGCTTTTCAAAAGAAATTTCCACGCAAGCTGTGACAGTACATTGCATCCTGTTGACCTGTGAGCTAGAGCTTCAGTCATGGGTAAAAGGTAGTCTCAGAGGGAAGTTCATTCTGGCTGGCTGACCCCGCTTAGTGAAAGTTGCCTGGATTCAGGGAAAAGAAACACTGGGCATGATTAGGTATCAGAGAATGGTTCTCTTCACTATCAAGGGCCTAATTTTAGAGAATGGACTATTTTTAGTAATGGATTTAAAACTATTTCTTTTTTTTTTTTACAAGACCTTTTATTGCGGTAGCCTGATAATCTACTTATGAGTTAAAATAAAGTTTGTTGTGATAAACCAGTATAACAAGATTCCCCAAGTATGTTAAATACATTTACATCAAGGACAGCCTTTTAATATATAAATTAATTTCTTTTATTGTTAATAATTAGAAACACTGCATGAACAAGTTTTGGGTTGGTACCCCTATTTCCCTCCTCCCTCCCCCATCCATTGAGGGCCTTCCTCAGTGGGATTGCTGGAATGGTCCAGGGGATGCAGAACTATGAAATCTCTAAGTAGTAAACATTTTTTGTGGGGGCGACAATGCCTCTTGGTATTCCCCCCACCATGGCTCTTACAATCTTTCTGGATCCCTCTTCCACGAAGTTCCCTGAACCATGGTGGGTGAGTTTTAAGAGTGTTTTACTATTGAGCTCACAAGAGTCTCTTAAGACTCTTTAAACCATTTCTTTTTAATATTTTTATTTATTTGCAAGCAGAGAGAGATGGGAAGAAGAATAAGAAAGAGAGAGAAAGAGAGAGAATGAGAGAGAGAGAGAGAGAGAGAGAGAGAGAGAGAGGAAGAGCCTCCAGTTGCTGCTAATGAACTCAGATGCATGAGCCACTGTGCATCTAGCTACATGTGGGTACTGGGGAATTGAACCTAGGTTGTTAGACTTTACAGCCAGGAGTCTTATCTGCTGAGCCATCTCTCCAGTCCCTAAAACATTTTCTTTTGAAATATAATTATATTTTAGAAGAAAAACATTGAAAATAATTAAATGAGTCCCTGGTGGTTCTGAACTTTCAAATTGTGCAATATCATCTCAGTTGTGAATATAGGTCAAGGAAGTTGGAAATAGAAGAAACAAACATCTTTGTAGCTATAACAACAGCCCTGGTACAAATGCTATCTGTACACAACCTTGAAGGCCTGTATCCTGATCAATGTACAAGCTGTCCTGTTAGAAGTCTATGTCGAGTTGTATGAGCTGTTCTTTGTAGATGCTGCATTCTTTATTTTAAAACAACAAAACCCATAATAAAACACTATTTCATGTCTATGATAGGAAAGTGCATTGTTCAATCATAATATATATATATATATATATATATATATATATATATATATATATATATATATATATATATATATATATATATGAAAGGCAATTTGGATTTGACAGGAAATTTAAAATAATTTTATTTTTTATTTTGAATAATTTTTGTGTGAAATCCATGAAAAAACTCAGAAGAGACTTTCAGTGACAAAAATTTAATGAATTCTAAACATACAGCCACAATGGTGAGATATTAATCTGAAAGTAAGAGAAAGTCATTGTGTTCCCTCTTACCGTGTTTCAGAGGTGAGTCACAAATCTGGTCCTCCATAGCAGTGACAAGATGGGTAAGTGGAGGGAATCTCGGAAGGTTCAGTACCTGAAGTAGCCATCGTAACTTTCAGGCCTGGGAGAATGAAGCTCTCTGGGAGAATGGTGTTGTGAAGTTTTATTTTCATTTTGTTAAATTTGTCCATTTTGTTTCTTAGTTATTATGGTAACTTGTTTCTTGCAGAAGGAAGCTGAGGCTCAGGGAATACAGTGTCACGGACTCTCCTGTCTGGAATGGGATGGACAGGCCAGCTGGATTACTCCTTTTCTACTTCCTGACTCCAAATCCCAAGGCCCTTTGGTATGGCTGAAATGCTGGTTAGAGTTTTGATTTTATTCTTCTCATACTTTTATTCACCTCTCTGTGATTTGGAAGGCCCAATCCAGATGCGAAAGTCAGAAAAGTAAGCCATCATTGCCCTACATAAAGTAACACTTTTCATATTGTGTACATGTGTGTAGTGCTAGTGCATGTATGTGTTCTGAGTGCATGTGCAGGTTTACATTCATGTGTGTGCATGTGGTTGATATTAGGGGTCATACTCCACCTGACTTTACCTTATTTTTGGATATAGGATCTCATTGATTCATCAATGCAGCTAGGCTAGTTAGATACTGAAGCCCAGGGATCCTGATGTCTCCACCTCTCCAACAAGGGAATTTGAAGCACGTGTGGTCACATCTGAAATTTTAGGTGGGGAATTGGGATTTGAGCTCGGGGCCTCATGCTTGTATGGCAAGCACTTTACTATAGAGCTGACTCCTCTGCCTCATTTTTATTAACATTTTATGAAGTTGAACTTTCAAAACACTACTGTATGTGTTTACACCCAAAAATCTGCAGTGGAAATTATATGTGCTGTTACTTTAGTTTACATGATTTTCAAAAGGTTGGAATGGTGAACGTCACAAGTTATGGACAGTATCAGAGCTAGCTGAGGCAATTATCTCACATAATTGGGCATCTTCCTTCCAGAAGCAAATGAGGGACTCTATTTCATCTGAAACAGCTTCTTATTTGACTGAATCTAACAGTCAGGCAGCATGCAGATTGACTCATGCGTCTTTTCCCTTTCCTCTAATGGTCAGTTATGAAACAATTTCAAGCTAGTAGATAGGAAAATATCATGACTATGTCTTCCTAAACTGTCCAGGGAATATGATAACACTTGCAAAGGCATTTTTAGCAAGAATATGATGACAGTCTTAGCAGTTGACAGATATGGTTTGCTCC
>PVHP010043232.1:0-14613 GCA_004024765.1 Zapus hudsonius
TTCCAATGAATCCCTCTTCTACGTTGATATCTTTTTAGTCCTTGGCCCTTCTCCATCATCCATGACAACATGTTGACGAGCCCAATATTGCACAGGTCTTGTGAAGGTAGCGGCAGTCATCTTGAAGTCCTGAGTGCAGTGTCCAGGAGACAGCATTCCCACGCACTCCTGTCTGCTCTCTGCTCTCACACTCTTTCCAGCTGCTCTTCTGCAATGGTCCCTGAGCCTCGGAGGGCATAATAGCCATGCTGCTTTAGTATTCAGCACTCAGCAGTTATTTTCAGCTCTTTGATATCAGAGTTTTGAGTCTCCCCAGTCGTCATTGCCACCTGCAAAAAGACGCTTCTCTGACCAAAGGTGAGAGCAGCACTAATCTGTGGACATAAAGAAAACTAGTTAGAGAACAAGTTGATGAGCACAACCCAGCCAAACAGCAGTAGCTTCTTCCCCACCAGGGCCTAGGACCTTCCCAGACTTTTGACTAGGTTTTCAGTACCAAGCATGAAGTTCCTTCTCTGGAGCAGCCTCAAATTGAATCAGAAAGCAGTTGGCTACTCCCGTAACATTCATGCCACTATTGCACCAATAGGCATGTCTTGCCTGCCCAGTCTTCATTTATACAGTTTAGGTCCTGCCCACTTCCACAGATGCTCCTAACTGCCTCACAGAATCCCACAGACATACATGGAAGAGGTATAGAGTGCATAACTCGCTGGAGATATTCCACTTCCCCTCTCCCCACCCTATACATAATCTCAGAGAGCTGGTGTTTGTTTTCTTTTTGATGTATTGAGACTTGGGTCTTGGTCCGTAGCCCTGGCTCTCCTTGAACTCCCATCAGTCCTCCAGCCTCTGCCTCCCGAGTGCGGAGATTGCAAGTGTGTGCCACCACGCCTGGCATCTACCAAAGAACTCTTTAAAAACACAAGTCTTTGAGGTTCCCATCCCAGATGTTCTGCATCCAGCTGCTGAGAGGGACCTGAGCGACGTGTAGGTTTTCATTCAATAATGGGGTAGACAAGGGGGAGAAGAAACAGACTTTAAACAGAGAGAAAAATAATTACACATCATCCAGTTCTGGGGTTAGACACGTGGAATCTCTGTGGGGCCCATGACAGCCCTTGAAGGATTTCACAGCAGCTCCTTTCTGGTCTCACTTGAAGATGAACATGGCCTCCTCTTAAACAACCCAACTTTAGAGCTCAAGCAGCTCTTTGTCACCCTAGAACCAGAGAACCCCATTGCCTTGTATGGACTGTGAGACCCGGGAAACACACTGAAACCCTAATAAATTTATAGGAACCACAGTTGGAACCCAATATAAGGTCACTGACCCAAGGGCAGACTACTCTTGTTGGAGAATCAATAAAGTGACCATAGTTATATTTCAGATGGTTATTGTTTCTTTAGTTAGGACAATGCTATCGTGTTGTATAAAAAAAATGTCTTTATTCCAGGAACTACAGTATTGGTAGGTGAGATGTCCTAAGGTCTGCATCTTAGTTTCAAATGGTCCAGCCAAAAAACCAAGTTTTTATATTTACAGAGATTGTTATGAATATCACACAGAAAGAGCTAGAACGGGGGGGGGGTAAAGATGGAAAACATTGATTGTTGAGTTAGGTAGAGAGCAGAATGGTGCTATTATTGTTTGAGTCTTTCAACTTTTTGTCTATATCTTAAATGCTTCAAAGTGAAAAGTTGGTAGAGAAAGAGAAAGAGAATTAAAAGACAAATGAGGAAAATCTAGTGAATAGCTACAATTTTTACTAAAACAAAAACATTTCCTGACATTGTGGCCAGACAAACATCCGGCATGCTTGGCTGCCTGTCAATCAATCAATGATTCAACAGGTGTTTATTACAGATCAGTGCTGGACCTAGAATATCTACAAATAGTGAGAGGGAAACAAAACTGTGCAGCCTGGGGTCCCTGCCCTTGAACTGTTGATGCTCAGATTCAGCTCATGAAAATGTTTTGATTGGCAAAACATTCACTAGGTCCCAAAAAGCCTTCGACATTACACCTCTGCTAGCAAGCAGGCTTTGTTCCCAGGAGGGAGATCTTTCCCAGAAACTACTTAACCAGGAAGAGAAATGATCCAGAATGTTAGAGGATGCTAGAAAATATAGGGTTTATGAAGTAAAGACCTCTGATCAGATCCCAACAGGGCTAGCATGAAATAATTTATGGGGAATATCTAGGCAGGGGAGCAGAGAGTAGAGAGGGTCAGCACTGAGGGTAAATGGAGAAGGAATTTGTCCTCTGCAGGGCTGGTGATGAGGAGAGTCCTAGGCAGAGGGGCTCAATGAGGAAGAGAGCCTGCTATGGTTGGTCCCCCACCAATGACCAGGCAGTGAGTGGTCTTAGTGAGCTTACTACTCCTGACGCTTAGAAGGCAGACACACGGTCAGCTTAACGGGATAACTTGGGGCCATGGAAAGGGGACAGTCCTTTATCAGGTACTTAGAAGCTACTTCTGCTAAGAAGTGCTGACGTCTCACTTGGGCCCACGGGGTAGCTAAAGGCAGGATGGAAGCCTGACATCACTGTCTTTACTCTGCGTCTGTCTCCTTTCCTTTGAGTCCATCCTGCTGGACTCTGGAAGTATGACAGTCACTAAGAATGTCTGACTACCTCACCTGTCTCATCCTTCTTCAAGGCAGAAGAGAGAGATAGATCAGTGTCCCAAACCTTCTTTCATCACTTTGGATTCCAGGAATGGCAGAGCCCCTTAAGACAGACTCCCACCAGATGAAGGCAGTTATCCATGATGAAGAGGTTGCACCTGGAGCAGGTGTATCAGCTCCTGAGAACCAGCTCGTTTCTCAAGCAATAGGGACTCCATAGGACCACCTTGCAAACCAGAGCTGAGACACTGAGGGATAGGACCTTGACCAGGACTGCTGAATTATGCATACTGCTTGCCCAGTCCCACAGGAACAGTTGTGTTTAAACCTAGAGCTCAGTACCCCAGAGATGAACCTGGGCATCAGGGGACCCCTTATATTTTCCTTTTCCAAACGCATGGATTAAATTTGTTAATCTCCACTTTCCCCTGATGGTTACTTGTCTCTTTTTTTGGTACTTTGGGATGGTTGAGCCTAGCCTGTTAGGGTTGCTGGAGGCAGGGCTTCTGTCCTGAAACTCTGGTTACAATGGCTGAGGATGAGAGTCTCAATGTGTCTACTCTGCTGTGACACCAGTCACTCCACTCCACTACTCCACGAGTATCTGTGCCAAGCTCTATTCTGATCTGTCTTTTTATTGGAGATAGGGTTTCATGTACTCAAGGCTGGCCTTGAACTCCTGATTCTCCCACTTCCATCCACCAAGTGCTAGGATTACAAGTGTGTCCCACCATGTCTGGCCCAAGCTCTCCTCTAGATGATTGTGATGTGTCATTAAAGAACATCGTCTCATCTTTTTTTTATTATTATTTTATTTATTCATTTTCAAGCAGAGAGATAGAGAGAGAGAGGGAGAGAGAGAGAGAGAGAGAGAGAGAGAGAGAGAGAGAGAACACCAGGGCCACCACCTTGTGGGTCTGGCTTATGTGGGTCCTGGGTCCTGGGGAATTGAACCTGGGGCCTTAGGCACTGGAGGCAAGTGCCTTAACGGCTGAGCCATCTCTCCAGCCCTCATCTCATCTCTTCACCGGTGTGTGCATTGGGTGAGGGAAGGGCTCCAATTCTTCAGTAAAGACTGACAACAGTCTCCCAGCGCTACAGTTACCTTTTTCCTGGCTGGCACAAAGTACCTAACCAAAAGGGGCTGACGGGAGGAAAGTTATTTATTTTGGCTTACAGACTTAAGGGGAAGCTCCATGATGGCAGGGGAACCCATGTTATGAGCAGAGGCTGGACATCACCTCCTGGCCAACATCAGGTGGGCCATAGCCACAGGAGAGTATGTCAAACACTGGCAAGGGGAAGCTGACTATAACACCCATAAGCCCGCCCCCAACCACACACCTCCAACAAGGTTCCAATTCCAAAATTGCCATCAGCTGGTGATCAGCATTCAGATCATCTTCTCTCTAGGAGCAGTGTGGGTGGGAGCTGGAGATCCATGCCTTCAAGATGTCCCAATATAGCATTACCCCAGCCAAAGGTGGGGAATAAAGATCAGGGCAAACCCTGGACAGCAGAGTCCCCACATCAGCCCTGTTGCTTTAGAATTTGCAGAGACAGACAGACATTGCACTGAAATACCCACTTGCAGCTGTGAGCAGGCAACTGGAGTAGAATGATTGATGACGATGTTTTGTTTTTATCTTAACATAGTCGACTTTGAGTGAATGAGCCTTATTCCTGAAGAATTTCTAATCAAACTATCACTTCATAAGTTGACCCTTCTCCTCCAGGGGCTCATCTCCTGGTGTGATATTCTTAGAAATGGGAGAAACCTATGAGAGTAGTGTGGGGCAGAGACAACCAAGAGGTCAGCAGAGAATCTGAAATGTCATGGGGGGGGGGAGGGATGGCTCAGTGTGAAAAGTGCTTGGTTTCCCAGCACTCACTTAAAAGCCAGGTGTGGTTAAAAACACTTGTTTTCAAAGCCTTCAGGTCCAGGTTCAATTCTCCAGCACCCAAAGTGGTTCCTGTGTCTAGAGTTTGTTTCTAGCATCAAGAGGTCCTGGTGTGCCCATACTTGTGTTCTCTAAATAAATAAATAAATAAATAAATAAATAAATAAATAAATAAATAAATAAATAAAATGTAGTTTTTCAAGAGCCAGGTATGGTAGAGCATGCATATAATCCCAGTGATGGAGAGGTGGAGACAGGGAATCCCTGAGGCTCACTGGAGAAATCGTGTAATCAAGCAGGTGAGTTCCAGGTTCAGTGGGAGAGAACGATTGAGGACTGGAAGTCACTCCTTGGTTTCCATATGCATGCGTGTGCACACACATGAGCCCATACACCTACAGACATACAAAAATGCCATGAAGATGATGGGGTGTAAGTCAGGTTGCTATCACAACCCTGGAATTGCCCAGGGAAGAAAGAAGACGTCTAGTGTTTAGCTCCTGCCACCCGGCCTGGCTTTAAGTCAGAAGCTGGCCCATGTCACTTGTGCTCCAGTGGTAGCCAAGAGGGACGCTGACAGCTACTCCGGATGCCAAGGCGATGCGGCAGAAAGTTCCCAGAGCTTCCATAGCCACCTCTGCACCACTCACTCCCTCATTCACAGGAACTTGGCTCACGTCCACTCTGATGTGGCCTCAGTCTGGGCAGTGGGGCCAGAGTCAAAACACCATGTTCAGAGGCACAGCCCATTCTCATTAGAAAAGGAAATCTACTCTTTCATTTAACTAATAAAGTGAATTTTATTCTCCCCTTCCATGTTTTCAATTAAAGTCACGCATCACTTCACAACAGGGGTGCTTTTGAGAACACACCACTCACGAGCTGATTTCCATTTCACGCTGTATGAGCACCAGCAAGAGGGGCTTGGACACAGGAAGTGGGCTCTGTGATCACTGAGCTGTGTAATCTCACGGGGACCACCATATTAAATTAAATGAGGCCATCATTTAGCCGGCATCAATATAGTCCCTGGTCTAACAAGGTAAGATAGGGTAGATCTGTGTGTGACCCTCTGAGATGTACCCTGGACATGTGCTGTGACCAATACCAAATACTCCAGCTCTGAGCCAGGGCTTTGACACGGAAGTCCTGGCTGCCCTATGCATCTGCCAGGCAAGAGCTCTGCCATGGAACCATACTTCTTTATTCTTTGTTTTTTCCTTTTTTTTTAAAACAAGGCCTTTGTTGAGATCAGGCTGTGTCCTGAACTGAGTACTTCATATTAAAACAGTGGCTTTTTCAGACTGGACTTTGCCATGAAGGACTCCATTTCACAGACAGCGTTTGACTCCATTTTGAGGTTAACTTTGCTCTGGAATACACCCATGCAGCAAGACTGATAAGTTACTTACTCCTGGGACTAGAAATTGTGCCACACCCTGAAGTTATCAGGGTGAACTGGGACTAGAGGAACACATGGGTGCATTAAAATAATATCAAGAAACCTGATTCAAGAACTCCTCAGACAGGGCTGGAGTGATGGCTCAGCAGTTAAAGGCACTTTCTTGCAAAGTCTGCTGGCCTGGGTTTGATTCCCCAGAACCCGTATATGAAGCCAGACACAGAAACTGGGACATGCATCTGACATTTGTGTGTAGTGGCAAAAGGCCCTGGCATGTACACACACACACACACACACACACACACACACAAATAAAAATAAATAAAGATCCTTTCAAAAGGGACTTGAGAGACAGCTCAGTGGTTAAAGGTACTTGTTTGCAAAGCCTATTGGCCCAGGTTCAATTCTCACTCTAACCCAGGTTGGCTTGGAACTCACAAAGATCCTCCTACCTCTGCTGGAATTAAAAGTGTGTGCAATCACACCTGACTTTTAAGAAAACACACACACACATATTTAAAGAAGTTATCAGACACATCAGACCAAAGAATAAGTGTAATAAGTATGACCCCTCCTCACTTGGACCCCATACAAAAATTGAGGCTCCCAAAGGGGATCAAGCAGGCCAAGGCCTGGGTAGTTTGCAGCTGGAGTGCAGCCTGTTTCAAGCTTCGGAGATTCACACTGACCAGGAAAGAAATCGGAACTGGAAAGAGAGGCAAGGCGGCTGGAACCTGTGGAGCGGGGTTTTTTTAATTGATATCTTTATTATCCAAAAATAGATACATTGTATAAGCAAATATTATGTTGGTATCCCCATTTCCCTCCTCCCTGTCCCCAATCCACTGGGTATCCCCCTCGGTGGGCACACTGAATTATTAATCCATGGGGTAGGAGGTTATGGATGATAACACAGGAGGCAGCCAGGTTCCCCCCACTTTGTGTGTTGTTGCTGAGGGGGGGCCTTTTCTCTGGATATTCTCCCCTACCATGTCTCTTACACTCTTTCCGCCCCCTCTTCCACTCAGTTCCCTGAGTCATGGTGGGTGAGTATTAAGTCTGCTTTATTGTTGAGGTCCTAAGAGTTTCTGTACTTCTGCTTTGGGTTGATAAAGAAAAATAGGGCTGGGGAGATAGCACAGACAGGCGTGAGGACCTAAGTTTGATCCCGGAGCTCATGCATATATTTTGCACATATGTGTATGTGTTGTGTGTGTGTGTGTGTGTGTGTGTGTGCTCGAGTGTGTGCATGTGTGTGTGCGTGCGTGCATATGTGCATGTGTGTTAGGCTGCTCCCTAGAGTGTGGCTGGAGTGGACCATCAGATGTCCTGCTCCATCTCTTTTCTACCTGGTCTTTGTTTTGTTTTTTAGCTGGAGACTCTACTTATCCCAAGATGGGGGGCTCTGACTGCTCCCTGTGGGACTGTGGTTACAGGCTCACATGACCATTCAGATCTGGAGATTCAAACTGGCAGTCTCGGATCCCCACCTCCCAGGCCCTCATGTTTGCCAGGAAGTGCACTTAAGCTGATGAGCCACCTCACCGTCCCTGATTTTTTGTTTGTTTGCTTGCCTGTTTTAAACTGGGTATGGTGGTGCACATTTGTAATCTCAGGACTGGAGAAGCAGAGACAGGCAGATGCCTGGAGCTTGCTGGCCAGACAGTCTAGCCTGCATGGTGGCATCCAAGCTGGTGACAGATCCTGCCTCAAAGAGCCAGCAAGATACTATGCTCATCCAGGCAGACCGGATGCAAAGTCCGAGACAGAGGCCAGGGTGGGAGAGAAAGGGAGAGACAGAGGATGACGATGAGGGCTCTGCACGGTGGGTCGTTTCACCAGCTCTAGAAGAACAGGCCAGCTCTAAGGTGGACCCCAGGAATGAGACAAGCATGCCAAGAATAGAGCATAGCACGAGCAAGGCAGAGGACTTGAAGGCAGGTGACATGTGGGGAAGGGTCCCTTCGTGTAAGGCTCATTTCCCTCGAGTCTGAGCTGACGATGATGGTGGAGGTGATGAAGAAGATGACAGTGACAGTCTCAAGTGCCCATGGCTCGGTACCATGTGTGCATCAACTGAGCCCTCCCCACAGCCATATGGAGAGAGTCCTAGTGTTACCTGCACGTCATATGAGAACACAGGCACCAGCAAGGACAACAGCTGGCATGAGGTCACAGGCCAGGTACGACACTAGGATTCCATCCAGGCCAACTGGTTCAGGCATGGAGACCTAAACCCCAATTCCAGCTGCCTTTTTCTGTCTCTGGATAGAATATGGATGAGACTTAGGGGGAAAGCGAGCTCAGAGAACCAGATCCAAACATCCATTTCTCAGTGACACGATCCTGGCAAGTCACCGAGCCTCGTCAGTGCCAACTTTCATGTGTACACAGCCAAGACAGCACCAGGGGCCACAGGTGCTATGAGAATGAGAGATTGTATTACAAGGCTAACAGCTGGCCCCTAATCAGAAAGCATCGGGCCCATAAGTAGCACAAAGACATATTCAAGCTACAAGGGGAAAAAGGCCTGTTAATGTAGAATTCAATGCCGTTGAAAATAATTCTTCAAAAATGAAAAAGGTACTTTCATTTTAAAAAAAGCACTATTTTCTGGGCATGATGGTGCATGCCTTTAATCCCAGCACTCGGAAGGCAGAGAGAGGTAAAAGGATCACTGTGAGTGGGACTACAGAGTTCCATGTCAGCCTGAACTAGAGTGAGACTCTACCTTGAAAATAATTTTTTTTAAAAAAGCACTGAAGTGCTTGCATAGCATGCATAGAGCTCTGGGTTCAACTCCCTGCACCACATACCACCAGATGTGCATGCCTACCATCCCAGCACTTGGGAACTGCAAGCAGGAAAATTAGAAGTTCAAGGTCATCCTTACCTACATAGCAAGTTTGAAGCCAGGTTTTGCTACATGAGGCCCTGTGTATTAATCACGTTTGCACTGCTGGAACAAAATGCCTGACAAAAATCAGTTTAAGGGAGGAAGGGTTTATTTCAGCTTCCAGTTCCAGAAGGTAGAATCCATCATGACAGGGAATCAAGGCGAGACAGGGCAAAGTAGGAAGCCTGAGTCACACCATTACATCAGCAGAGAGAAAGTAGAGTGAAAGCTGTTGCTCAGCCAACTCTCTCCTTTTTATATAGTCCAGGTCCCCAACCCATGGAATGATGCTGTCCGCAGTGAAGGTGGGTCTTCTGCCTTCACCTAGTCAAGGTAATCCCTCACAGGTGATTCTGGATCCTATCAAGTCGACAAGTTGACAATTAATATAGACCATCTTACCTTGTCTTGGGAGTGTGGGAAGAAGGAAGGCAAAGAGGGAGGAAGGAAGGGAAAGTCAAAATATTTCCAGATCAAGAAAAGCTGGGGGAATTTTTGTAAGGTATACCTGTTCTTCAAGAGATCCTAAAAAGGAGAGCTTCCATGTCACTGACTGCAGGGGCGGCAGAGAGAACCTGAACTCCTATGGCCGCATACAGAGTGTAAAAGCAATCCCGTCTGTACACGCAAAAGACATCACAAATGTCTGTGGTCTTTTTGCTTTATTTTACTTAAAAGACACCATGAACCAATCATTAGATCAATTAGACAAGCTGGAGAGACAAAAACAGGCCACACACAAGGCCTATGGATATTTGGTAAAGCTAGCAAGGCGATAATGGCTGGTCTAATACAGAGAGTAGCATGCCATACTTTAAACATAAACCTTAGATGAGACACAAACATTCACTGAAATTGGACCACAGGCCTAAACTTAAGATCTAAAATTATAGAAGAATTCTCTAGAAGAAAAAATACTAAATTATGATATCCAGTAGAAAAACTTTATTCAAGGGGTTAGGGCTCAGATGGCTCAGAGGTTAAGGTTCTTGCTTGCAAAGCCTTCTGGCCCAGGTTTGAGTCCCCAGCACCCACGTAAAGCCAGTGGGTGCTGGGGAATCAAACCTGGAAAGTGGTGCATGTATCTGAAATGTGATTGCAGCAGCAAAAGGGCCTGCAAATGAATAAATAAAAATATTCGAAAATTTTCACTGATAGGACACAAAGAGTATGAACCATAAAATAAAATTAAAGTGGAGTTCAGCGGCATTACCCTGTCATCTCAGCTACTAGGGAGGCTGAGGCAAAGGGATCCTTGGAGGACAGAAGTCCAAATATATACCACCAACAACAAAAATAAAACACAGAAAAAATAAATTGGGCATGATCACAATAATGATGATGCCGGTGTGGTGACTCCCACCTTTAGTCCCAGTACTCAGGAGGCAGAGGTAGAAGGATCGCTGTGAGTTCGAGGCCACCCTGAGACTACATAGTGAATTCCAGGACAGCCTGGGCTAGAGCGAGACCCTACCTTGAAAATTAAAAATAATAATGATAATAATAACGATGATGATGAATAATGTTTACAAATACTAATTGGTACAGCCTGAGAAAGAATGTTTGTAAAGTATATCTGGGGACTGGAGAGATGGCTCAGCAGTTAAGGTCCTTACCTGCAAAGCCTAAAGACCTGGGTTCCATTTCCCATTGTCCATCTAAAGTAACATACACAAAATGGTGCATGCATTCCGAGCTTGTTTGCAGTGGCTAGAGGCCCTGCTGCGCCCATTCTCTTTCTCTCCTTGCAAATAAATTTAAAACTTTTTAAATAGATTTGATAAAATATTTGAATCTAGACTGCAAAGGGTTTTTATTTTGTGCTAGAATGTATATAAGCTGTCCCACTTTAGCCCTTTCTAAGTGCAGAATCTCATGGACTGGACTGTCCACATTCTTGGCTGTTTCCAGACCACCCTCCCCCTCCCCTCCCCTCCCCTCCCACCTTGTCATTCCTCTTCCCTTAGATGCCAGCAAAGGAAGCAATACGGTCCAAGCAGCGCAGATCTACCACACATGATTCAGGATAGCGTGTCACCATGAATTTTAGAAAATAAAATCACAACCCATAGCAAAGTGGATTTAATGGTCACAGAGGTGTCTATAAGCCCTTCTCCTTGGCTTCATAGGTTTAGACTTTAATAATTTAATGCTCTTTCTGCAGGACACCAGAGAGCAAGCTGCAGTAAGCCACAGCCCCTCTCTCCCCATTTTCATGGCCGCAGAGGTAGTGCCTTACCCACCACGAGGGCAGATGGCACCCTGGCTGGAGGGTATCACCTCTCACCTTGCCCAGCACTGTTCTGGGAGCCCCTTTAACTTCCTGTCTATGGGGATAGACGCCCCTGCTCTCAAAAAGGATGCCAGCATTTTTACCTGTTGGGGTGTATTTAATTTCATTAATTAATTTTTCATCGCTAAGGATTGAGCCCAGAGTTTCATTTTCGTTAATAGGATACACCCCCAGCCTCCTTCTACTCTTTTAAATTTTATTTTTAATATTCATATATATATATATATATATATATTGAAGAGAGAGAGAAAGAGAGAGAAAATGCACTAGGGCCTCTTGCCATTGCAAATGAACTCCAGATGCATGCACTACTTTATGCATCTGGCTTTAACTGGGTACTGAGAAATCAAACCTGGTCCATCAGGCTTTGCAAGCAAGCAAGCACCTTTAACCACTGAACCATCTCTCCAGCCCCTAAATTAACTTTTAAAAATATTGTGTATATGTCTGATATGTGTTCACGTGTATGGATATAGGAGCACACATGCCATAGTGTGTGTGTAGGTCAGAGGACAACCTTGAGTGTCTGTTCTCACTTTCCACTTTGTTTTGAGACAGGGCCTCTCTTGTCTGCTGCTCTGTTTGCCTGGCTAGCTGGCCTTTAAGCTTGGGAGTCTCCTGACTCCACCTCTCTTCCCACCTTAGGCATGCTGGGTAGCAGGTGCTTTATGTGGGTTCTGGGGATCTGAACTTGGGCTGTCAGGCTTGCACAGTAAGAGCTTTATAGTCCTGGCCCCTTCTCTTCCCTTCCTGTTTTATGTGTTTGGTTTTTTTTTTTTTTTAGTTTAGTTTTTGTTGTTTGTTTTTTGTTTTTCAAGGTAATGCCTTGCTCTAGCCCAGGCTGACCTGAATTCACTATGTAGTCTTAGTGTGGCCTCGAACTCATGGTGATCCTCCTACCTCTGCCTCCTGAGTGCTGAGATTAAAGGTATGCTCCAGCCCTTTGGTCCCCCCCTTTCTGTTTTGAGACAGGGTCTCACTAAGTTGCCCAGGCTAGCCTTTATTTTTTATTTTTATTTTTTTTATTGTCCATAATGGGTTACATTATTTAATGGGCAAACAATGAGTTGTATCCCCAGTTCCCCAATACCCCTCTTCCCCCTCCCCAGTTGGGTGGGTGTCTTCCTCCGTGGGCCGTCTGGATTAGTCCTTGGGGCAGGGGATCATGGATAGCCTAGTAGTCAGCCAGGTTCTCCAGGCTAGCCTTTAACTCATTCTGTAGCCCTGACGGGCCTTGAACTTGCAGTTCTCTGCCTCAGTCTCCCAAGTTAGCTGGGATTACAGTGTGTACTTCCAGGCCTAGCCTGAGCTAGCTCATTTTAAGCAATTTTAAATTATGAAATCTTAACTCTCTAAACATAAACAGCTAACATGCAACTATTAAAACAAAACAAAATATTTGGTTGCCTGCCATTTGGGCCAGACATACTTCACACTACCATCCCTCTGGGTGGCCTTGTTTATTTAGTGCTACCAACTTTGCCAATTAAAGCTACATGTCCAAGATTTTATAATACACTTGAAAATGCTTAAATTTTTTTGTGTGCAAAAAGCAATACATATAGGCTCTAAAAAATAGAAAAATAGAGGCTACACACAAAAGAAAGCTAAAATTACCCATAATTCTACTGGCTGAGAATTAATGTTGACATTTTACTTTTTTATTTTTATACTTTTATTATTTATTTGCAAGAAGAGAGAGAATGAATATGGGCACCCCAGGGCCTCCAGCTACTGTAAATGAACTCCAGCCATAGGGGAAACTTGGTGCATCTGACTTTTTGTGGGTACTTGGAAATCAAATCTGGGCTGTCAGGCTTTGCAAGCAGGTGCCTTAACTGTTGAGCCATGTCTCCAGCCCCAACATTTAGAAAATATCATATTTATTTATTTGCAAGCAGAGAGAGAGAGAATGGGTGTGCCAGGGCCTCCAGCCTCTGCAAATGAACTCCAAATGCATGGGCCACTTTGTGCATCGAGCTTTATGTGGGAACTGAGAAACCAAAGCCAGATCCTCAGGCTTCCCAGGCAAGTGCCTTACCTGCTGAGCCATCTCTCTAGCCCCCACCAACATTTTTTAAATATCAATTTTTGGACTTCTATGTGCCTGTTCCCAGGTTTATTAATATTTGTACCATTGATATGTCACTTATGATTTATTTCTTTTTTCAGCTTTTTTTCTATTTTGTTTTAGTTTGGAGACAAATTCTTATTTGTGTGGCCCAGGCTGGCCTCAAACTCTTGGCAATCATCTTGCCTCAACCTTTCAATGGGTGGGATTACAACTGTGTACTTGGCTGTTATTATGGCTTTTCTGAAACAGGGTCTCGTGTATCCAAGTCTGAAATCTAACTCACAATGTAGCTGAGAATAACCTTGACCTCTAGATTCTCCTGCTTCTACCTTCTAAGGATTTTAGGCACATCATTATGCTCAACCCACTTCTATTTATTTATTTATTTATTTGTTTGTTTGTTTATTTTATTGGTTTTGTTTTTGAGGTAGGGTCTCACTCTAGACCTGGCTGACCTAGAATTCACTATGTAGTCTCAGGGTGGCCTCAAATTCACGGTGATTCTCCTACCTCTGTCTCACGAGTGCTGGGACTAAAGACGTGTGCCACCATACCAGGACCCTATTTTGAAAAATTCAGTTGTTTCTATTTATTTTCAAACATATTTATTTGTATTTCTATTTAGTTAATCTCTGAATTCATAGGACAAATGTCTAGATGACACACCTGTAGTTCTGACCTTAGGACTTTGACATGACCTTGATGTGGGACTTTTAATTAAAGCTTGTCTCTCCCAGGAACTCGGATGACTGTCTTACTGAGTCCTGTCACCTGCTGGAGCCCATGAGAGAAGCAACTGAATCAGATCTATTCTTTCCCTGGTACACCAGCTTCCCCCCTCTCTCTTCTCTCTCCCTCTCATCCTCAGTGTCTGTGGCCCCTGGTGCTGTCTTGGCTGTTTACACATGAAAGTTGGCACTGGAGGGACTCAGTGATTTGCCAGGATCATGTCACTGAGAAATGGCTATTTGCATGTGGTTCTCTGAGCTTGCTTTTTTCTAACCCTCATTAATGTTCTACCCTGAGATGAAGAGGCAGCTGGAGGTGGGGTTGAGGTCTCCCATGGCTGCTCCAGTCAGCCTGAATGGAATCCCAGTGTCATAGCTGACCAGTGAGCATATGCCGGCTGTCCTTGTCTGGGCCTGTGTTCTCATTGCAGATAACGCAAGGACTTAGTCCATATGGGACTCAGTTAATGTCCTTGCTAGTATCAATTACTTCATCATCATCATAATTGTTATCACTATTGATATTGTCACACTCTAGGCAAATGAGCCTTATAGGAGCTGTTTCCCAAATGTAACTTGGATTCAGGTCTGGTGCATTGCTCATACTAGTTTCTTTTCTTTTCTTTCTTTCTTTTTTTTTTTTTTTTTTTTTTTTTTTTTTTTTTTTTTTTTTTTTTTTTTTTTTTTT
>PVHP010043233.1:0-14631 GCA_004024765.1 Zapus hudsonius
GAGAGCTGCTCGCGGACCCCGTCTGCTGCAGCCCAGGGGTTCGGGAGGGAGGGAGAGTCTGAACTCGGGTTCGGCCGGTGTCCAAAGCCTGGATACCAGTTGAGGGGGGTCAAACCTTTCCGGAGAGTCCTGGCAAAGTTGTTACTCGGTCACCATCTTGCTCCGCCCTCCGAAAAATTCTTTTTTATATACAATGCCTCCTTTCTGTTGTTACACTTTCTATATCCTGTCTGTTTCTTGCTGGCTGTGTTTCCATACCTCAACCCCTTGGCATTTCCATGATACATATCTTCTTAGCTTTTTGTGACATCAATGGGACAGACTTGAATTCCCCTTATGGCTCAACCATTTGTTCCTCAGCAGTATTTATTCTGTCATTCAATCTAACACCTATGTTCTTTATTTTATCTGTTATGTATTTTATAGCTATGCATTTCTGCATGATATATTTATGGCATTTATGATTTTGTGTTTTATATTCCAAACTTCTTACTGAGTATATTTATCATATTTATATACTAGTTCCATTTCCTTCTACAATGCTGTTTCCATGGGCATGCGCTTCTTAGTTTACTTTTTTTCTGAGTGGTTGATTGGATATCAACTTATCGTGGTCTGCTAGTGCATTTTATTCAAGGACAGGCTGTCACTTGGTAGCAATGTGGCCCCTAGGGACTATTTGGCAATGCTAAAGCTATTTTTGGTTGTCACAGATGGGTAAAGGAAAAATCTATTGGCACTTGTGAAGTGAGAGCCAATGATGGTTCCCGGCATTCTACAATGCACACAACAGCCCACACCAAAAACATGCAACCAACAATTACTTACCCAAAATATCACTACCATTGAGGCTGAGAATGCCTTAGCTAACATTCTTAACTGTTCTATGTGCCAACACAAGGTTTAGTATCAAAAGAGAAAAGGCCCTAGCTTTGCAGAACCACTGAAAGCCATTTCCTCTCTCTGGTACTATACCAGGACTTCCCACAATGCACATGTCTACATCTTATCTCCCGAGGTTGAGGACCACCAGTAAGTACTGTTTTGGAAGGAATGTGGGCAGAACAGAAAATGTTCAGGGGATAGACAGCGGCTCTCCCAAATCTAAACGTGGGAGATGAAAAGAGTTTATTTTTTTCTACCAATTCTCTCGTAGCCCCTTTGGCATTCTGGCCCCAGCTTAATGAAGAACCTGCCTCCTTCATCACTTGCACAAAAAAGGCAGTTTTTTCTCAGCTGTCAGCTGCTGATGGAGGCAAGAGACAGCAGCTCTCCTGCAATGCAATTTCACAGGAAATCCCATTTACTTAAAACTAATAACTGTGGATGCTTTATTAAAACTGAAATATTGAAATACTCCTATAAATTCCATTCTTCATTAGTGAGTAGTAAAACAGATTCTGGTAAGTTTCAATGGCATAAGATATATTTATGAGGTGCTCATTTTCTTTCTTCTGGACAGAAGATAATTTTTTTCTCCATACTCTGACAATTACCATACACATAAATATCTACATGACAGGAAAAAACAAAATGTCTTCCCCATCCTTGTTTCTATTGAATACTGTTTAGCACCAAAGGTCATTTTGCTATCTCAGTGAACAAAATCTCATTCCCAGCCACTAATAACATTAATCAAAGTCATAAATAAATGGATTTTCCTTTACACACACAAGGACAACATAGAAGCTCTGTAGAAAGTGGATATTTATCACAGTGATGTATTTCTGTTATCACATTTTTATTATTTAGCCATTGATCCTGTGAAAGGAAACTGTTCAGGATACGATACAAGAAGAAAAGAACTTGTGAAAAGTTAAAGATGGATTTTATTGACTACATCCTCTTTCATCTTTAGAGACTGCATGTATCATTTATACTATAATCCAGACTTAACCATGACAAGGCAAAATTTCATAGATGATACACTCTTCAAAGAATATGTTCTTGGAAAGTAAATTTAAAACACATGTAAGTTAATTTTCTGAAAACTATGTGTTTATTAAAGTGTTGAAGGGGAAATGAATTTGTTTTTGAATTTATGTTTATACCTATCAATTTATGTTTTACCTATTTTGATGAATTTTAACACAATCATTTTCCATTTCATTAAGTTAAGGGGTCCATTACATGAAGGAAAAGAGGCTTTAAGGAAGGGGGTAGGAAGGGCAACAAAACATATCAGGTATGAAAGGGGAAGAGGAAAATGTGGGGATATAAAGATACAACAGGAAAGGAGGGACAAGGAGGTAGCAGAGAAGAGAGAGATTGTATCTGATCTGAACATTTATATTTTCTTATAATTTCCTCGATATGATGAATATTATTATATTAGATAAGTAAAAAATCAAATGTTAATGTTAAACCTATTAGCAATCTTTTGAAATAAACATTGTATGTAAATATTTTTGTAAATTCTACTATTATATAAACATTGCTGGAACAGAAAGAAAAAATAGATTTGTAAAAGATGCAAAAAATCATTAGAAGCTCAAGTAACCTGAATAACTTATATTTGAAATTTATATTTAGATTTGAAATTAATGAGTTTCAATAAAGTTTATATTATAACAATAACAAGTAAGTGATAATTCAAAGCTTTTTCATTCCTTTGATATGTTAGCTACTTTTCTAGTCACTCTGTCAAATAAAGAACCAACTTAGTGGAAGAAAGATTTATTTGATTCATGGTTTCAGAGTGAATCATGGTGGGGTAGGCATGCCAATGGGAGAGAATGCTGGTGAGTTTTCACACCTTGTCAGACAAGATGTTGAGAATGGGACAGGGAATAGACATGGGTTACATATAACCCTGATAGGCTCATTCCGAATGACCCAACTCTACCAGCGCAAGCAAGCCTATCTCTAAAGTTCCATTACCACCTAAAGCAGTACTACCACCTAAGGACCAACTTCAAACACATGAGCCTGTGTGATACATTTCACAGTCATGAAATAACACCAGATAACACAAAACAAATTCAGATGAAACAGCTGATTTCTAATTCAAGTTTCTTTTTCAGCCATTGGCTTGTTTTCAATCTGGGGGCTAGCAAACTAGTATGCTAAAGATAAAACTGTATTTTGTTTTATAAATAAGATGTTATGTAAATACAACCATCTCCGTTTGTTGAGCTGTCCCGGGCTACTTTTACACTATCATGTCAAAATTAAGATCATCAGATTCACAAAATTCAACACATTTACTTTCTGGTCCTATACAGAAAAAGTTATTCAACCTATGTCATGAGGTGTGAATACATCAATACACAATGATGTGACTGACATGTTTTCTGGAGCTTCATTGGCTACTGAGAGTGGAGATATATTCTCTATTCTAGTTGACTTGGTGGAATCTTCCCAAAGTCCAGTAGGATGAACTCACTTCCCATTCTCCTCTCTCTGTGACCTGGATTGGCCGGTTTTCTCTATCCTTGGAGCTGGTTACAAAAGCTTTCAAATGATCTCATACTTTCATCACTCATGTTTTTTGAAAAGTATAGACAAAATATCCCCTTTGTTTTAAGCTTGAACATACAGTGATTCATATTTTTGTTGACAAAATGAAAACTTTGGTTAGAATCAATAGTATCAAATAGCTGCCATCAAGTAAAAATGCTTCCAGCAACCTTTTGCAGCAAATGCTGTGGAAATGGATATGGCCTGATTTATTAAGAAATAGATTATTGCATAGTAAAAGATTGATTTATTGAGGGATCTCCCCCAATCCTGGTAGCGAACAATTGATTTAGCATACCATTAGTGTTTGTTATATATCTAAGCACTTTTTAATCATCACTGCTATTTCTCCTATAATGTATGAGTTATTGGGGACTGTGCTTTTAAATTCCCAGGCACACAGGGTTGTATTAGCTATGTATTTATTGTTGATTTCTAATGCATAGCCATGCACATTTTATATTTGTGATAAAAGATTAAATGTATACAAGATGTGTCAGGCTTCTTAACATCTTGTCCAAATTATCCATCTACTTTCTCCTACTCTTGTGATTTTTCTCTGCCATTTTGTAATAAAAGCATGTTAAAGTACTAAACTGTTGATGAATGTGGACATTTCTTGTGATAATTCTGTCAGTTTTCATTTACAAGGTATGAACTATTTTGTTTTGTTGGTTCTTTTTAGTAGATTTGTCCTTTTATACTTCTTAGATAAATAATAACGTAATTTTACTAAAACAGTTTGTGCATGAAGTTCTATCTACATATTAGTATTTCCAGCCTATATTTTAATTAGTGTTCTCCTTGACTACCTTTTAACCATATCATTTTATATAGCTCTTCTTGTAGAAGATAAACCCATTTATACTGAAAGTAATGAAATTGCTGACATATCTGGACTTATATTTATTATTTTGTGGTATGTGTTGAATTTTACCAATGTTTTCACACTTTTATTTTTATTTCACTTTTTCCTTCTTTTAATTTCCTTTTATTATGCCTAACATTTTCCTTTTTATCATATTTCTACAAGTATACTGGTTATTTTATCATTATACATTGAAAAATTTAATTTGTCTAGTGAAATCTGAAAATATTCTATAATTGCATTTCTCTTCAAACATGTTGTTTCTCTTTTTCCAAGGTAGGATCTTGCTCTAGCACAGGCTGACCTGGAATTCACTATGTAGTCTCAAGGTAGACTTGAAATAATAGCAATTCTCCTACCTCAGCCTCCCAAGTGCTGGGATTAAAGGCATTTGCCACGATGCCAGGCTAAAGCATGGCATTTCTATCTCTTGTTGCTAGTGTTTTGAATTTAATGTAAAACGTTATTTTTACCTCACCATTTTATTAATTTGCATTATTTGATCCACTTTTTGTGGACTAAATATTTTTATCCAGTACTATTTTTTTTATGAAACAGGTCTTTCTTAGTTGCCTCTGCCTTCTGACAGCTAAAATCACAGTCATCTACCATCATGTCTGGCCAATGCATTTTGAATCCACACCCTTCTCTCCTATCTTCTCTCTTACATTCCTTTTTTTTCTCTCTCTTAGGTTCTTGATGAAGAGCAATCTGAAATTTCCTTTCACTTACTTTGGTGGTTTTATAAATAAATTAGTTTCTGAAAACACCTTTATTTTATATCTGAATATTAAATTGGCTTTTACATTTATTCCCCTTTATTACCCTAGATATGAGGTTTAATATTTGATGAAGTACCATGCTCTTGTATGAAATCCAACATTCTTCTCCAATATCATAAGAACTTCTGGGCTTCAAAGATTGCTCAGTGGTTAAGGTGCTTGCCTACAAAGCCTAAGGACCCTGGTTCAATCCCCCAATATCCACATAAACCTAATGCACAAGGTGGCACATGTGTCTGGAGTTAGTTTGCAGTGACTAGAGGGCCTGGAGTACTTGTTCTCTCTGTCTCTCTTGTCTCTATCTCTCTCTGCTTTCAAATAAATAAATAAAATATTAAAAATATATTTAAAAATAATTTCTTCATATTGTCAATGCCAGTTATTATGGAATGGTTTTACATTTATTCATGTTTTCACTTCATCGAACATAATTTTTATTGCAAGACTTCATTTGTAAATAATTTTGGAAATTATTACATTCTTAATAAATATAATAGTCATTGTCTCTTCAAATACTGTTGATATACAACTCTACTCATTCCCTATCCATTTATCTTTTAAGAAAATAATATGGTAGAACCTTAATCTGGCCTTTCAATCTCAGATCTCTTATTTATAATTGTTATGTAAATCTCATTTTTGCTATTCCATCTGTTGCAATGCTGTACAAAGTATCAAAGAACATTTCAAGGAATTTAGTACACAGTGTGTGTTATAAAATCATGGTTTCTATAAACACAATCCATTATATGAATTGGAGAAAAATAGGATGTAATAGGCTGCATAGAGTTGTCATAGACATAAAGGTGGAACTTGAGAACATGGTAAGGAATGGGTTATAACCCTCAGTAGAAAGAATGGAATAAAGCTGTCTTATGGAGAATTTGACACTGGAAAAAATAAATTTGTGGCATGAAGAAAAAATGAATATCTCTCATGATGAAGAAAGAGCAAAATTCAGTGAAAATAAAACCAATGGACAAATGACAAGATCACAAAAATCTCAACATGCATTTAATGACTGGTCCCTCCTTCACAATCAACAGCAAGAATAATGGAAACTGATACAACCATTTACTGGACTGATTAATGAATGTTATATAAGTAAGTAAAATTCATGTTCTAAAGTTTAAAAGCATGTCTTTATCTAAGTAAGTGCTAGCAACACTCCTGAATCAGAAGAACAAAATATGTTAGCCATGCATGGAGACTCTCACATGTGCTAGCAGCACAGGAGGATCAAGAGTTCAAGTTCATCCTTGGTTACATAAAGAGTTTGCGGTTAGCCTGGACTGCATGAGAACCTAACCCTCCCATGGAATATGAGGGTATCCTCTAGTAAGAAGAGCTCTGAAGAGGGTGGGATGAAGCCTAACTCTAGTACATTTGAATCTGGTTTGTAACCGCCAATACCAGAAATCAGTTACTACCCATACTGAGCTATTGATCAGAGAGACCTAAAAAGTCCCCCAAACATGACAGGCTTCTGTCAAAGCACTTGATTACCTTCCTCAGGTAAAAGATAAGAAGACCCTATTGCTGACACACCACAAGCTGCCAACACACAACATTGAGAAACTTGGCTGGAACCTGAAAGGAAGCCAGTTCCCAGATGGCTAGTACTGACAGTGCTGGAAAGCACTACATGACCTGTCAGAGGAAAATGGCCAACAATGCTTGGAGAAAGCAGCAGACACTGTTACATGACAGCAACAAGAATGACAAGATGCACACACCTGTGTAACAGTGGCACTCAACCTAGGTGGGTAACCAAGGGCTCTCAGATTCACTAAGAAATCTGCTCAGTGGCAAGGAACCGATAGCTGGAACTGGGATCCAAACCAAACTCCTATGGAGACCAAGAATCTGGACTCCAAAGGAAGCTTCCACTAATCATGGGCCCAAAAAAAGGCTACAGCCATTATAATCTTGCCAAATTAGCAACACTTATCCCATTCAACCTATGCTGATCTCACTCTCCGTTAGAGAATCCCCCCCGTTTTTTTTCAGATGGCAGCAAGAACCAAGGACAACCTAATTCTACCAACAAGACCAGAAATGATAGCAGATTCCTTGGAAAGAGATGAACCATCCACAGCACAGCAGCTAGGACCTAGGTGAAACCACAGAGGATGTGGTGAGATGAGCAAGAGTGCTGCTCCTGTAGCAAGCCTGACAACCTGTGCCTGGATGATAGAGACACATATTGAGGATACTCAAAATGTTCCAAAGCAGAATTCCAGAAGCTGCTAAGAGTTCAACACTACAGTAGACTTAAACTCATCTGCCATTCCTCAAGGAATTTTGCAGAAGAGGAACTGGAAAGATTATAAAAGCCATGGTGGAGGGGAATACCCAGAGGTTGCCCCCCACTGACTTCTGCATGCACAATTCATAGCCCTCAACCCCATGGTGCATACTAGCAATCCCACCAAGGAGGACCCTCAGTGGAATGGAAGCAGGGAGGAAGGAAATGGTGGTACTAACACATGATTTGTTACTACAATGTTTCTATTTAATAAATAACAATAATAATAATAATAATGAACAAACAAAAAGTATTTCTAGCAATCAAGCAAATCTGTGTTTTTTTACTAAGAAAAAATAACAGCCTAATTACAGACATTTCCAGTAAATATTAAATTTCCAGGAACAAAGAATAAATATTCAAATTTTAGGTAAAAAATAATATTTTGAACTTTGGTTTTCATATCAAGGTTTCATTTAAACATGAAGGCAAAATAACTTCATTCTTATGTTTGCATGCATTCAAACAATATCCAGAAGCTCTTTAAAGTAAATCTCTGGAAGATGGGCTGCAGTCATTGGAAATTACCTAAATTAACAAAATTAAAGCACAGAGCAAGTTATCAGTCTTTGTCTTAGTCATGTGATCATAAAGAAACCACACACTCGATTTTTTTAAATACTTAGCAAATGAGGTAAGAAAAACAGAAAGAGAAAAATAACTATTCATGACTGTATGTGCAATGTATAGTACAATGGCATTTCATAGGTCTCAAGCCCTCCCTTATGTTCCACACATCTGTAGAAGTACAAAATTGGCATGACTAACCTAACAGATCCTTGATCCCTGGATCCAACAAACCCTGTAATTGTGGCAAGGTGACCATCATAATGAGTGACATCATTCCCCATATAGTCACATAAGGTGCTCTTAAAGATCTCACTATTATTTCTTCAAAAGGCACAATATTTATATGATCTGAAAAGAAACCAGACTATCATTGTTCTTTCTTAAATGTCCAACACCCATATACCTAAATTGAAGCCCTATATGCTTAAAAGTATATCCAAAAATTTTCAAGAATATTAATTGCATAAGCAAGAAGAGAGATTGCATGGGAGATGGAATGTGATGTATCAATTAATGAATTTTTGCTTTTTGTCCATATGAAAAGAGTTCATCTTGTTTTGAAAAAAAAATAGCATGGGGTAGCAAGGAAGCATCAAAGTTGGAGAAATCCATTAAGCACAGGACCATAGAAAGAAAGAAAGTAGGCATGTTATCCAGTGTGTAGAAGTCCAGATTAGTCTCACATGTAGATGAGAACAAGTGGGAGGTGGAAGTATTTGTTCTTTTAAAAATAAGAATGAGACAGGCGCAAACTTAACATCCACAACTTTGTGGCAGAAAACTGAAGGCCTTGTTGTCTGTTTGTTTGGCTCCCTTTTGAATCTTGTGTCTGATTCAAGTTTACAGGCAATGGATGGTATGTGTGGTAAGGAAAGATATGAAAAACTAAAAGAGAGCTGAAGAGATTGTTCAGAGGATAAAGGTCTTGCAAAGGTTGACCCAGGTTCCCCATATCCTTTGTAAAGCCAGGTGCACAAAGTGACATATGTGCCTGGAATTAGTTTGTAGTTGCAAAGAGGCCATGGCATATCCAGACACTGACACATGTATTTCTCCCCCTACCACCCACCTCTCTCTCTAATTAAAAATGTTTTCAAAGAAATTTTATAAACTAGAATACAGCAAAGACTTTGTGGGGAAATGGGAGACCGTTGATCATGTTGATCTTGGAGAGTGCTCTACAGAGTGGGGTTAGATAATGTGTAATGAGATCTCAGAATGCTCCACTTCTCAGATATGTGTTTGTGTTAAGTGGAGTTCAGGACTGAGATGCAATCAGGCCTTTGTATCTGTGTGTCCTGGATCCACAGATTCAATCAATAGTAAATAGAATAGCTTTTTAAATGCTTATGTTAGGCATATGCAAGTGATTATCATGCCAATCTTCCACATACAGTGCAATATAACAATTTAGATAATGATTACATTATATTAGGTATTACAATTTGTTGGGTACTGCTTGTTGGTTTTGCTAAATGGGACACAGAGGAAAAAGGGTTAAGAGGGTATTGGAGAATAAGGTTTGAAACCCTGGCAAATCTGGTAGGCATTTCCCTATCTCCACCCTCAACTCTAAAACCCCTGACTCCCTAAGCAAGCCACAGGAACCCAGCTTTCTCACCTCAGCATGACTGACAATGAGTTTCACACGCAGATGACAAATTTTGCTGTAACCATCCTCATTGACCTGTGGCTAGAATCACGTATTTCCCGCAGCTCAGGCCCCCCAAATATACAAATTCACAGGATGTCTGTGCTAACCTATCCACTTGCAGGATGCCCATTTACCACCATGCCTGACCAATCCCCTTGCCCTCCCCTGCTCCTCACCCTCCTGGCTTCTTTTCTCTATAAATGTAACCTATCCCCATTAAATAAATGACACATGGATACACGGTACACATCTGCTCACTTCTGTGTTCCAAATGCGTCCTCTCATATTTCCCCTGGCCACACCCTGCATGCACCCCCAACTCTTTGGAACTGCCCCGAGACAGCAAGCATCACAGCTGCTACTTTCAACCGGCTTCTCTCCTGTGGTGGCTGAAGGTGGCCCCTGGGGAGAAGCGACAACAATTCATGTAGAGATGAATTAAAGTATAAAGAATTTAAGTGCAAAAAATTTCCTGAGCAAATCTCCAACAACCCAGGAAATACAACAAATACTTAACCAATGGGACCTGATCAGGCGAAGAAGCTTTTGTACAGACAAACAGACCATACTCAGATCCAATAGACCCCCTTCAAACTGGGAAATGATTTTCGCCAGCTACAACTCAGACAGAGGACTAATTTCCAAAACCTACAGAGAACTAAAAAACATTGATAACAAAAACCCAAAATGCCCCCTCACAAAATGGGGTAATGATCTCAACAGAGAATTCATGGAGGAGGAAACACAAATGGCATTGACTCATTTGAGAAAGTGCTCAGCATCCGTAAGCATCAGGGAAATGCAAATCAAAACCACAATGAGATACCATCTTACCCCTGTCAGAATGGCAATCATAAAGAAAACCAACAACAATCATTGCTGGTGAGGATGTGGGGAAAAAGGAACCCTCATTCACTGCTGGTGGGATTGCAAACTCGTGCAACCATTATGGAAAGCAGTGTGGAGACTCATAGACAGAATAGACATAGAACTACCAATGGACCCAGCTATCCCTCTACTAGGCATCTCTCCACAAGATGTCACATCTCGATGCAGAAAATTTTGTACAACTATATTCATAGCAGCTCAGTTCATAATAGCCAAGAATTGGAATCAACCCAAATGCCCATCCATGGAGGAATGGACAAGGAAACTGTGGTATATTTACATGATGGAATTATACTCAGCTGAAAGGAAAAATGATATATCGAAATTTAGGAAAAAATGGTCTGACTTTGAGCAGATCTTACTAAGCGTACACTCAAAAGAACAGAGAATGGAACGCCGCATACTCTCCCTCATATGCGGTCCTTAGCCAGGATAACCGTTTTCTTTATCCAGACTAGTAGAAAGAACTGAGAAGGTATAAGAGTGGGGTAAGGGAAGGGGGGAGGGGAAAGGCTCAAACATGAGGCCAAACCAAATTAGGTTCAAAATCATAAAATTCTCACGAGCATACTATAACCTAGAGAGTAAGTAGTGGGTGTCAACTGGTAAGAGGGGCCATGAGTAGTAGGGGAGAAAGTCTGAGTCTGTGAACAATTGAGCAGTCTGACAGCCCCAGGTCCCTGACACTGGTTCCTTCCCTCACTGAGCTGTTGACCAAAGTGACCCATGAGGGTACAAAAACAAGACAGAATTCTGTCAAGGCTCTTGAATGCTCTCCCCAGGCCTGAAGCAAAACCCTGTTGCTGAAGAAACCACAGAATACCATCGTTCAGCATCGAGAGACCCTTCAAGGCCTGGAATGGTAATCAGATCCCAGATGGTAGTTAATGCAGTGATGGAAGACACTACACAAGCTGCCAGGGGAAGCTGAACAACGACAGCTGGTGTAAACAGACCACTGGCATGAAATACAGTCTGAGGCTATGAGTAGGCTGACCACACCTCCTACTGGGAGAGAAAAGGAAACCAAGAAAAGGAGCACGTGTGCAATGGAGGAGCCTGAGCCTGGGGAAGACAATCAACAGCTATTAAATTCGGCCAAATATTCCACTCAGTAAGGGGGAACCCTTGATTGGAACCGGGGATTCAGGGCGATGTGCAAATCATTTTATATAAGGAACATGAGTATCTATGGAACATGTGAAGGAGAGGTCCTGGAATAAAGGCTCCATGAATACCAAGGAATGACTGTATTACCAAGTGGGTTGAATTGAAGAACAAATGTTTTTATTGATAAAGCATTTGAATCATTGAATATTGAATCTAAAAGAGAACAAGACAGAAATGCTAGAGAGAAAACCATGTCCCTAGACTAGTTATTCTGTAACCCGTTTTCAGTTTATGACAACTAGAATCAATCCCTACCCCAAATTTCTATAAAAGTCCCCTGAGGCTGATGTAACAAACTGCCAAAAGCAGATGCCTTAAAAAAATCCTTAGACACTGATTCTCTTGGTTTTGGTTGTTGGCTTCGTTGCTTCCTTCTCTAAAGGTAGAACCTGTGAGGCACTTATTTAGCTTGTGGGAGTTTCTGATAGTCCAAGGCACTCTAGTGTGCTGCTGCATCATACCAGTATCTGCCCTTATATGGTTGCCTTCCCTGTATATCTGTGTCTTATCTTACAAGAACTTTGGTCATACTTAATTAAGAATGCATCCTACTCCACTATGAACTGATTACAATTTAACCAATTCTATCCACAAAGACACTATTTCCAATTAACATCACATCCTAGAGTTCTAGAAAGGACATGATTCTTCTTATCATCCTCTTCTTTTACTACCTAGATCTAATACTCACCAAGTCCAAGTAATTCTGTTTATTATAGGATATGTCTAGAGTCCATCCAATCTCTCCATACTAAATATGACTGGAGCAAACCACAAGCTGATACGGGTTGCTGATAATTAATATTCGTAAGCAACACGGGAAGAGAGAGTTTTGGAATCCTCCCTTCCCCCTCCTCCTACTCAGAGTTCTTGTCCTCTAATGCCAAAGAATTGTACATAGGGACAGAATTAAATTTTAATTGCACATTTATTCTAATTTAGTAGATTAGGAAAAGGGGAGTTGGATGGGGAAATTTCCCAGTTATCATGTGGGAAGTTATAGAGTTTTCCTGCCACCATTGTGGGGAAAACCCGTGTCAGAGAGTTCACAGAGCTTATATTATTTAGTTAGATAAACAGCCCAAGAAAAGATAACAGAAAGCTCCCTTTATGAGAAAGAGAGGTTCATGAGAGAAAATGTCTGGAGCCTGCCCCCCTACCCCAGCTGATGGCTCTTCCTCTAGGGAAGCCAGTTTTAAGTCCTCCCCAGGTGAATTAGTGGGACAGCTGATTGGTTTATATTTGACCAATCAGTTTTACCACCTAGGTTGTAGCTCTAACTAGACACCTCCCATTCAAGGGGAGGGACTGGAAGGGGAAGGGTGGTCCCTGCAGACATCTGACAGTCACAAAGCCATCATCCTTGTTCTGGATGGGTGACTACAATTTCCCTGGATGCTATCACATCCTATCCACATTTTACTAGTACTATCTGAAAATGAAAACTGGATGTTATCCATACCCAGCTGTACAAGCCTATTTTCTGTTGCCATAGAAATACATTGAAGGCTACTTACTTTCTGAAGTAAAGAGGTTTGCATACCTCAGTGTTTGAAATTCAAGAGTAGTCCTGCTCTGGCAAGCAAGGATCCTCTTGCCTGTATCATCACAAAAGCAGGTGGAATTGTGGTGCTTTTCAAAAGGAAATGATCAAAGAGTGAGAAGGAAATCCAGTGCCTGATTAAAAGCCAGTTTTCTTCCTTCTGTGATAACCACTCTCATAATAACTCTAGACCCCTAAGCATAATTCATTCACTGTGAACCTACACTGATTATAGAAAATATATGTGGTATAACATAAAGCAGACAAGATTGGCACATAGAAAGACAATTTGTCATGATAAACATTTTTGCCTGTAGGTTGATTGAGGATAAAAGGACAGAAAATTAGGTTAAGCAGGAAGTGGAGGTACCTAGTGTTATAAATCAAGATTTAACCATGTATCCTTTTTTGAGCTAGGGTCTCACTCTAGCCCAGGCTTACCTGGAACTCACTCTGTAGTTCCAAGCTGGCCTCAAACTCACAGCTATCCTCCCACCTCTGCCTTCTGAGTGCCTGGTCTCAACATGTGTTTTTGAAGGTGGAATAGGTGTTTGTTAGTTTAGTGTGTAGCTATTAACTGTTTCACTGTCTTTATATCTCTTCCCCTGCATTCCCCAGCTGTTGTCATTGAATTGAGGACATCTCAGAATTTCTCCTCTATCTGCTCATTCTTTTGGAAAGTGTTCCAGTGTATTCAGTTGTAACACCTTGTTTATTATCTCCCAAGTAGAAATTCAAACCATAAAAGGACTATAATCCCATCTACCTCATGAATGTAGGAGTTGGCTGAAACTGGGTTGGGCCTAGCAATCATTTTTCCTTGATGAATATGTACTGAATGGTTTACTGGCTTCTATTCTATCTGCATAATCTGAATCTTTCCTGGCTACTTACCATCTAAGTACAGAATTGTAACTTGGAGACATTCTAGCTCCATCATGTGCTTCACCATAAAAATTTGATTGGCTGAAAATGCTTCTTGTGTGTGTGTGTGTGTGTGTGTGTGTGTGTGTGTGTGTGTGTGTGTACTCATAATGTCTATACACAAAGCAACAATAAGAACTAATTCTTAGACCAAGTGGATACAATTCCATGCAGCCTTCCCTGTTATTCTATATCAGCAGAGAGAGGTCTAATTTTAATGGGAATTTTCTCCCCTTGGGATGATTTATATTATTATTATTTTTTTAAATATATATTTATTGTCCATAATGAGTTACATTATTTAGTGGGCAAACCATGCGTTGTTATCCCGAATTCCCCAATTCCCCCCCTCCCCATCCCTGATCAGTTGTAAATCCTCCTCCGTGGGCTGTCTGTATTAGTCCTTGTGGCAAGGGATCCTGTATATCTTAGTACTCATCCCGGTCTTCCTGGCCCAAGTGTGTT
>PVHP010043234.1:0-14610 GCA_004024765.1 Zapus hudsonius
TTGTTCCTGATGACTTCCAGGTTAGATCAATTTATTTGGATTTAACTAACAATGTGTTCTGTCTGTATCGATAGTCATGAGGTCAAAAGAATAAGATGAGTCTACTTTCATACTTCAGTTATGGCCTACACTGTTCCAGAATAAGTAAACTCAAGGTTAGACAAGTAGACTGAAGGTTATGCCATTCTTTGACTAGGCATGTTTTACTAGTCAACTATAGATGTCAATATAGATGTATCTATCCTACAAGGTTGATGCAAATTCCTTTCTGAGTGCTCTAACTACCTATGTAAAAGACAAATTCGATTGGAGTCATGGAGCAAAATAGGCAAATATTTTTGCTTCTTCTCCCATGTCACAAGGGCACAGGAGTTGGGTGGGGGGAACACTCCTTAACAGGAGAATCACCACTGAGGACAAAGTTTTCACACTGACTCTATGGTAGTCTGTCTTTCTGATCAGGGAAGACATGGAGACCCAGAAACAAAATCTGTGTACAGTCTAGAACAGGAGAGTCACAACTGAGAACAAACCAGGCTTCTCAAGAAAGGGAAGGTCAAGGTCAGCACTGCCTGGACTCATCCTAACTGGCCACACCAGTGTTGGAGAAGCCACAGTGCTCCTCCTAGGTCCCCAAATCCTCCTTGGAGAGCCATTAGTGACCCCCCAAAAGGCATATACTTGTAAATCCTGGATGCCTACTGGGTCTTAAACACTCAGAGAGAAATGTATAACCAAGAACATAAGGTTCTAATAACAGCTTTCCAAAAGGGAAAACAAGCAAGGTTTTAAGACAGGTTGGTTCTGTCATAAGCCTCCAACCATCAGAATGGTTTGTTATAGAGTGAAATCTAAGGCAAAATGTGCACTGGACAGCTCCCAATGGCACTAAAAAGGTTTTATGACACCAATCTTTGGCTCTGGCTTGCTCCAAGGTGAATTGGAAGATGTACTCTGGGATTTCCCTAGATGCAGGGAAGACAAGGTAAACACCTTAACATGCCCAGCTAATTTGCCAGTTTTTAAACAAAGATGGACTAGGAACATTTTCCAGTGGTATCATCATCTAGTATATTTTTATTCCATCCATTGGATTAAAAGATATAATCTGGTACATAAAATCTCTCACCAAATATACACAAAAAGCTTTAAAGGTTACTTCTGAGGGAATTCCCCTTCTTAATTCTAAAATTCAAATAGTAAGGAAAACATACAAAATCCAGGGCTCTAAACATCCTCATGACTTCCCAAGGTGACGTGTGTGCTGTTATTAAAGTTAAATGCTGTGTGTATCTCTTCTTAATAACTCTGTTAATGTATGTCATCTGCTTTACAAGCCATGCAGGAACAGTCTCAGGCCACATCAGATGCTATGATGCCATTCGCTGAACAATTCTGGAGATGGATCTCAAGTTTTCATGATGGACAGCAATCCAACACCATCTACACTGAACCACACTACACTGGATACCCTATAAGAATGGAATACTCCCCACATCTGGGGGAGATGCCCCACTTCCTGACTCACAATGTTAGGCAGGACAAATCTTGACAATGTGATGCATGATTGATGGGTCTCTTTCTTGGGCCTAGGTAGGGACCCTTCCCTCTCTGAGAGATACCCCTGACGGCCATAACTTCGTGTCCTATTCACCAGGAAATAGATAAGAGACACATTTCCCAACAGCGGTTGGGGTGTCTTTGAGAAGGGGAAATGTGGGAATTTAGGAGAGGGACCCCACACAATGTTGCCATGCTCTTCCTTAACCCCTCCCCAGTCAGAGCCTTGCCATGCCTCCTGCAGGATGAAAATGGGTATTCTAGTTTGATGTTTTCTTAGAAACATGTATGTACTTTTTTTCTGGTGATTTTTTTTTGTTTTAATGTCATCATTTATTCCTCCCATTATGGAGGTCTTGTGTAGGTAGTGTCGGGCACTGGAAAGTCATGAATATCAAGGCCATTTTGTGTCTCGAAGTTTACATTATAAGCAGTCCCACCCTTTCTTTGGCTCTTATGATCTTTCTGCCTCCTTTTCCATAAGAGACCCTGAATCCCAGGAGGCATGATAGAGATGTCCCAGTGCTGAACACTCCACTGTCATTTCTTCACAGCATTATGGTGTCTTTTGAGTTAATCCAGTGGTCACCACCATCTGAAAAGAGAAGCTTCTATAGACAAGAGTGAGAGTAGCATTATTATATTGGTATGCTTATTTTTTAAGTGCTCATTAGGCAGTTTGGTAATATATGCATTTAGCCAGACAGCAGCAGACATTACTCCCCTAGGGCTCATGACCTCCCCCACCATGGGCTTTTTACTAGGTCTTCAGTATCAGGCATGTATTCCCCTTCATGGAGTGGGCCTCCAATCCAATTAGAGAGATGTTGGTTTCCCTCATAATAGACATGCTACTACTGCACCAGTTGGTGCATTAGGACTGGTTGGCCAATCCTAAGGCTTGCAAGGATTACATCTTATTTTTGAGGCCCTTGAACTTGGTCTCTCCTATGCAGTTTGGTACTTACTTGTGTGCTGACACATGAAGGGGGTGCTGGAGCAGATCACCTGGGCTGCTTTTAGAGTATAAACTGTTATATTTGGGAACAAATATTTCAATATGAAAATTTTTAGACACAGAAACAGTTTTAATAAATTTTTGGAACAAGAATTTTGTATCCTTACATCCTGTCACTAACTTTTTTTTTTTTTTCGAGGTAGGGTCTCACTCTAGCCCAGGCTGACCTGGAATTCATTATGTAGTTTCAGGGTGGCCTGGAACTCTCCAAACTCTCAGCAATCCTACCTCTGCACCCCTCTACACCTATTGCTGGAATTAAAGTCATGTACCATGCACCATATGCATGTCTCTGTCACTGACTTGCTTCATCACACAATTGATCTATCCAGCCATCCTTTTGTCCCCTCTTTCAATCCATCTTACTTTTCTACAAAGTAGAATGCAGAATATTTTCACATGTTCACCATTAGATTTCTTTTCTCTTTCTCCTTTTTATTTTTTTCTTTTTTTTCTAAAAGTTTGTTTACTTATGTGGGTGTGGGTGTGCACACACAGAGGTCAGAGGAGGTGTCGGTGTTCCTCTTTCTTTGAGACAGGGTCTCTTGACACTACAAACAAGGATGGCCCATGGGTGGCCTAATATGGGTGCTAGAGAATTGAACTTGGACTTGCAGGCTTTGCAGAAAGCATCTTTAGGACTGGAGAGATGGCTCAGCGGTTAAAGCACTTGCCTCCAGTGCCTAAGGCCCTGGATTCAATTCCCCAGTACCCACATGAGCTGGACCCACAAGGTGGCCCTGGTGCACGTTCTCTCTCTCTCTCTCTCTTTCTCTCTCTCTCTCTCTCCTCTGTATCTCTGCTTAAAAATGAATAAATAAATTAAAAAAAAAGAAATCACCTTTAACCACTGAGCACCTTTAACCTCAGACCTTTGCTTTATTTACTTATTTAATTAATAATTAATTTTTATTTTGTTTTTCTTTTGCAATAGGGTCTCACTCTAGCCCAGGCTGACCTGCAACTCACTTTGTAGCTGCAGACTGGCCTCATGCTCACCACAATCCTCCTACTTCTGCTTCCTAAGTGCTGGGATTAAAGGTATATACCACCATGCCTGGCTGCTGTTTTATTTCTTATTGGCAATTTTCATACATGTATTTAATGTATTTTGATCATAAATCCCTCTTGTAACTTTCTTATGTGCCCCCTCCACTGAATCCTCTTTTCTTTCCAACTAGCCCCCCTTCTACTTCGATGCTCCCCCTCAACCTTCCATGATGAAATGTACATGGGCTAGCATTATGCAGGTAATGACAGTCACTGTGAGGTCATGAATTCAATGGCATTTCTTTTTTCTTTTGGGGTGCTATGGGTGGAAGCCAAGGCCTCAGGTATGCTAAGTACATGCTCTGCTACTGAGCTACACCTGTAACTAACTTTTGATTTTTTGGGGGGAGTTGTCCTGTGATCTATTTCTATGAGGGGCCGAAGCACAATGGCAAAAGTAGACAGGCTCTGCCTTGAGATACAGGCCTGCCACTTACTAGCTGTATCACCTGTACCACCTGTGACTTCATGTTCTTTCCTGTAACAAGAGAACAGCACTGCCTCCTTTGGGAAGTTGTAGAACTAAATGTAAAGTGTGGGACCCTGCTAAGAGGCACGGAGGATATAGGGTTTTTCTGAGACCGGAAGGTGTCCCGGGACTGTCTCCTTCTGTTAAAGGAAGTTGAGGCAGGTGAGACCCAGATTATCTCAAGCATATCCTGGACCCTCCAGCCCTCCAGGCAGGCCACAGAGAGCCCTGAGATAAGCAGGCAATTCTAGGTCTAAACTCACCCCAGCTGTAATAACAAACCTGGTGTGATGGTTAAATTTTAATGTCAACTTGACCTTTCAAATAATCTTGGGTGGGTCTCTGAGGATGTTTACATGAAGGCAGCCTCTCAGTAGGGGGCAGGATGTAAGGAAGCTCAGGAGAGCTAGAAGTAAACATCCTTTCCTGTGTGGGCAGTGCAGGAAGGAAATTCCAGAGTGCTCAGGAAGCCATTAAATCTGGGATAGAATTGCAAGACCCCACCCTAGGGCTATAGAAAGGTGAAAGAATTCTCTCCTAGGCTCCTGCTGCCCATTTGCTGTTCTGTGTGTGGTGTTGGTGATAGATTTCTCTCTCTGCTTGGACCTGTGAAAGAGGACCAGCCTCTTTCACTTTTATGGGACTTCCCCTAGATCTGTAGCTTGAATAAATTGTTTCCTCCCATAAACTGTGCCTGGTTTGGAGATTCATCCCAGCGGCATGCAGCTGAATATGACAGAATTTGGTACCAGGAGTGGGGTAGTTTACAACAATCCAACAATAGCAGTCTGCAAGCACACAGGTGAAGGAACCAGTAGCTGTTCAGTCCATGTGGCTGGAGGCCTCAGCAGTCCCAATCCATCCCAGAAGGCCTGATGGCTCCCTGGGGAGTGGCTGCTCGTCAAGTCCATGATGTGAGGCCGAGGAAACTGGGTTCTGATGTCCAGGAAGGGTAGGAAAGCAGGATGCGAGTGCAAATCACGAACAAGCACCAGCAGCCAACTGTCATAGTCAGCGATCACCATTCTGTACATGTCTAGAGTCACGTAGAAAGCCTCCACCAACTTATCTATGCAAACTAGGCATCCACAGGTTACTGGCCCCTGCCAATCCACTCATGAGACATCCACACACTACCCTGCCCCTCCCAATCCCCTTGCTGCCTATGCCCTACCTCTGCCTTTTCCTCTATATAAACAACCTTTATCTATACAATAAACGAGACCTGTCCACTTCCATGTTCTCCTGGGTGGCTATGCTCATCAGCCTACCACTGTCCCAAGGACGCTGTCCACCTAGCTCCATGGATGAACCGGAGTGTTAGTGTACAATGACCCCCAAAGTAATCCACGGACGACAGAAAAGGGTCCTTCCACTGGCCCTCAGACACCTGGGCAGCAGAGCTTGCATCAGGCACTTATGAATATCAATAGTTGTCATCCAAACCCAATGAAATGGTGTCATCATTATAGAATATATTGAATATTACCTAATATCATTTTTGCTGTAGGAGATATTCAGACAAAAATTTTTACTTAGTTTTTGAGTAAGAAAAGAAGTATTTTGAAATGTATGACAAAGAATAGATTGGGAAGAAAATGCCTTTAAAAATATTTTGGGTCTGGAGAGATGGCTTAGCCTGTAAACCCTTAATGGCTCAAGTCCCCAGCACCCATGTAAAGTCAGATGTACAAAGTGGCATGTGCATCTGAAGTTCATTTATAGTGACTAGAGGCCCTGGCACACCTATTCTTATTCTCTCTCTCTCTTTCTCTGCTTATAAACAAATAAAAATATTTTAAAATATTTTAATTCATTTATTTGAAAGAGAAAAAGACAGAGACTTTGCTTGTAAATAAATAAACATATTTTATTCATTTATTAGAGAGAGAAAGACAGACAGAGAGAGAATGGTACACCAGAGCTTCTTGCCACTGCAAACAAACTCCAAATGCATATGTCCACCACTTTGTGCATCTAGCTTTACATGGGTACTGGGGAATCAAACATGGGCCATCAGGCTTTGCAAGCAAGCACCTTTAACTGCTGAGCTATCACTTCAACCCCAAAAATGAGGCTTTAAAAATTTATTGACAATTTTCACATATACCCACCATGTAGTTTAGTCATACCCTCCTCCCATTACCTTCTTTTGTCTCCCCGGCCTAGCTCCCCTTCCAGCTGAAGCTCTTCTTCCTTCCTAGCTAATCATACATATATTTGGTCTTCTACCATCATCCATGAGGAAATGTTGATGGGCCCAATATTATGCAGGTCTTGTGCAGGTTATGGAAGTCACCATGTAAGGTCATCAACTAAATAGTCACTTCATGTCTGGAAGCCAGCATTTCACAGCACTCCTCCCCATCCTTTGGTTCATACATTTTTTTCTGCCATCTCTTTCACAATGCCCCCTGAGCCTCGGAGGCTATGATAGAGATGCCTCATTTAGTGTTGAACACTCAACAGTCACTTGTTCTCTGCATTTTGACCAGTTATGAATCTTCCCAATATGCACAGCCATTTACCAAAGAGAGAGAGAGAGAGAGAGAGAGAGAGAGAGAGAGAGAGAGAGAAGAAAGAAAGAAAGAAAGAGTAAAGCTTTTCTGACCAAAGCTGAGAGTGTATACAGGCATAAACATAAACATTTAGAGGGCAATTTGATGTGCAGCAACATATGCATGTAACCCAGCATAGTAGTAGCTTACTCTTCGTGCTCCCATGGAGTGGGCCTCAAATCCAGGCAAAGAGCAACTGGTTACTCCCATAATGGTCATGTCACTATCGCACCAGGTTGTACAGCTCACAGGTTCTGCGGCTGGTGAAGACCAGTGCTGACTTTGCACAACCTGCAGCAGGTTGCATAGCATTTTCCAGGACTATGGCAGCTAGTCAGCAGAGAAGAGGCTCTCTGCTAAGTGCCAGCTTGATTTCTCAGCATCCTGCAGCCAGAGCATGTGGTGTCTTTAGCAACAGGGTCTTTACCATCTAGTTCTGGTGGGCAACCAAGAGCCTTGGCAATTGCCTGGATTGTTTTGGAAGCCTCAGGGGCCTTCCTGACCAATAACCCACTGGGAAGTATTCCACCCCCATCACTGGGATTTTTCTGTAGCAACCTGTGGCTTCTGGGTACAGCATTATCTACCCCCACAGAGTACTTCTGCTCAACCTTTTTTCTTTTTAATTTTGTCTGCATATATATATATACATGTATATGTATATATGCATGTACATATATGCATATCTATCTATCTATCTAGAGAGACAGAGAAAGGGATAATGGGTATGCCAGGGCCTCCAGCCCCTGCAAATGAACTCCAGACACATGCATTAGTTTGTGCATCTGGCTTTCATGGGTATTGGGGAATTGAACCTGGGTCCTTAGGTTCTGGACGCAAGCACCTTAACTGCTGAGCCATCTCTCCAACCCAAAACATATATTTTTTTAATATTTGAGTACTAAAACAATCAAAGACCTAGTCAAAATTAAAAACATATTTGTGAACCAGGGACAGAGGCAGTAGGATTGTATCAGCCAGAAGCTAGCCTGGTCTATGGCACAAGTTCCAGGCCAGCCAGGACTACAGTGTGAGACATTATTTCAAAAACTAAAAACATCTTGCCTGGCATGTTGCTGCAGTTACATTCTCATTGTTGGCACCAAGCACCTGATCAAAGCACATTGTAGGAGGAAAGTTGTTTTATTTTGGATTATAGAGTTGAGGGGAAGTTCCGTGATGGGAGGGAAAATGTGGCATGAGCAGAGTTATGGTGCCCGCCCTGCCAACATCAAGTGAACAACAGATGCAGGATAGTGTGCCATACCCTGGTAAGGGGGAGCAGGCTGTAACACCCATAAGCACAACAACACACCTTCTCCAAGAGGTTCCAATTCCCAAATTGCCACTTGCTGGGGACCTAGCATTCATTCACATGGGTTTATGGGAACACCTGATTCAAACCACTACACACGTTGATAATTGTGATGGTATTGTCAACTTGGTCAGATTAGGAATTAAATGAGAGATGCCACTTGGACAGATCTGTGAGAGTGCTTCCAGGATGGGTTGATAGAGGGAAGAAGGCCTTTGTCTAGAGTGGGTGGCCCTTCTAATGGTGGACTGTATATAATGAAGCTCTGAAGAAAAAGAACCTTTTGCCTGGCTGTCTGTGCTGTATACTGGTGAATACATCTACCCCGTTGTTGCTATCCTTCATGGATTTCAGAACCCAGCTTCATCAGCCTTCCAACATGGACTGAAAGACCATGGCTCTCCAGGAATCCTCCAAGCTTTCAGTGCCAGACTGTGGAGGCACCCAGCCTTGTGGTCTGAGCAGCTACCAGGTTCTCAGACTCTCCAGCAAGAAGGCAGCAATTGTTGGGCTGCCAAGCCTATATCCTGGTAAGCCAATATAATAACCCCCCTGTATAACAGATATTCATTCTATCTGTTCTGTTCTAAAGAACTCTATTACAATGCTATAGTATGCCAGAATAATGGCCAAGTGGGACTGTTGATCACAATTCTCCCCCAACAGCCTGGGGTGAGAATTCCACCATCACTAAAGCTCACAGGCAGGGAGGAAGCTTTCTTCCAGGTAAGTTGCATCTTGAATTCTCCATGTCCTACATGGAGACACACATGCATGCAATGCCTTCAGCAATAGGGTCTTACCATTTCTTTGGGTGAGCAGCCAAGGGCATTGGCAATAACCTATATTGTTTTGGGGGGTCTCAGGGACCTCCCTGGCCAGAAATGCATAGAATGATAGCCTAACATTGGCACTTGAATTTTATGTCTTTTAGGAGTGTCTTTCTCCACCCACATAGCTTTTCTTAATTCAAAATCTGTTACCATTGTTTTGACATTTACAGGCAACAGTCTGTTGTAGGATTCGTATCATTCACCTTATTGGGTCTCATCTGTGTCCTACACATTCATGAAGCTCCCAAGAACCTCACAGTTCTTCCTGGCTCTCACCTCTGTGTGAACTGCTTTCCTTTAGGTGTGCTTACATGTCTTTCAGATGCTTTTTGACATAGAAAACACTCAGAAGTCGACATACCATCATCTATGCAATGAAACTTCTCAAAGGGTGGGAAGCATCTCTGAAGGCCTACCTCCCACCACTCCAAGCAAATGCCTGTTGGTCTCAGAAGCAAATAGGATACTAAAGAAAATGTTAGTAAGGCCCCATACAACATGAAAGAAAAAATCCCATTGTTTATATCATTGTTTTCCTCCAAAGATCAATGTTGGGAATGCCCTTCACCATCTAGTCATTCTTAGGAGCTGTCTGGCTTTCTCATCCTAGGGTGCTGCACCCAGGGTCAAGGGACTTGGTGGAGCTGCTCTGAGTCAAGGCCAAGGGGAAGCAGGACAGCTTGATTGCTGGGCCCACAGAGGCTTCCTGAGTCTTCAAGAGAGAGGGGAGAAATGTGAGAGACTAGGTCAGATAGATCGAATCGATTGGAAGTCAGCCAAGGACAGGCCCTATTATCTCAGTACCTCCCTAGCCAAGCATCTGGCCTGCCCAGATGAAGGTGGGTCTCTCCTAGGTAGACCAATCGAATGATACCTTTGTGAGGGCCCTCCTCCAGCACAATTTCAAACTAAAACTTTACCAGGACCCAGAGTCTTTTCCATCTGGGTCTGGAGATACATCGTGCTCTGCGAGGTGGTGGTAAGGTTATTTCTCCTTCCCTGCTTTGCAAAAGGAGGGGAGTAACTTTATCATGTTCCTTATTCTCTTTAAAAGCATGCACCTTTTATCTTTCTTCCTTTTTCTGATGGTCTTTTCATCAGGACATGTGGTAATGGGTCACCTTTCTTCTCCTCTGTTCCATTCCTTTTCTTTCCCTCTTATCCCGGTAATGTTTGATGTTTGAATAAAGTGGGAAGTTTGTTTAAAACACTCTCTCTGTTTGGGTCGTCAATTCTTTGGCGTACTTAGGATAAGAATGTAGGGTTAGGGGATGTGACCCAACCTCTCCACAGGCCCAGATCATGACAGTCTCTGGGCCAGTGTTGCAGCAGGCTGCTGTCCTGTCCATTGACTGCTGCAAAGTTCCTGGGCTAAGTTAACAACCTCTACCCCCCAGGATACTTTCTTACAAGAGGAAAATGTACAAAGATTTGTTGTGGAGAGTAGATAGTTAATTGCACATCCTGGAGATAGGCTTAGCATTTAAAATTTTTCTAAAGGATCTTAAGTTTTATTTATCTCTGAAATATTTTTATTTATTTACTTGACAGCGTGACACACACACACACAGAGAAAGAGAGAGAGAGAGAGAGAGAGAGAGAGAGAGAGAGAGAGAGAGAGAGAGAGAGAGAGAGAGAGAGAGAGAATGAGAATGAGATTATGGGCATACCAGGGCCTCTTGCCACTATAAAGGAACTCCAGAGGAAATGTGCATCTGGCTTTACATGGATACCTGGGGAATTGAACCTGGTCCTGAAGGCTTTGCAAGCAAATGCCTTTATCAACTGAGCCATCTCCCCAGTGCCCCAAGCTCAGTTTTGTTCTTGTTGTTAGTTTATTAATTATGATAATTATGATGACACCAACACAAGCTTGTTCTTCTCTTGCACTGCTCGATCATTTATTCCCCCACTGAGTTTTTGCTTGGGCCTGCCTTCATGGGGCCCCCAAGCACTGACTCTGTCTTTCTTTCATTCCTCCCCCTCCCACCTAGGAACTCAACACCAATCTTGCCACTTTTGCTTCCCAGTTCCACCCAGACCAGGCCCTGTGCCTATTACTTTCTTTTTGCTGGGACAGCATACCTGACCAGAGGCAGCTTAGGAAAGGACAGGGCTTGTTTTGTTTTAGTTTCAAGGGGAAGTCTCAGCATGGTAGGAGCAGATAGCTGGCATCACATCTTCATATCAGCAGGGAGGAAGAAGTAAGAGCACCAAGCGGGACTGAGCTATAGAGGCTCAAGGCCCGCCCCCAGTGACACGTCCTCCAGCAAGGCTCCACTTCCTTCCATAAAAGGTTCAATAAGTATCCAAGCACTGAGGCTGTGGAGGCTAGTTTACATCCCAATTACCACAGGCTCCTGTGATTCTTTATCACTTTAGGGACCTGATTACCTGCCAGTCTACATCATTCAGTCCTCATGCTAGACCTCCTAAAGATCACACCATACCACAGGATTCAACAAAGTCCCTCATATTGCCTCAGATTATGTAGACTTTGTTTTAAGGAGATATAGATAGATTGGTTACTAATTCTCTGCTTCCAAGGCACTCAGACTGATCCAACCCATGACCCACCATGTCACAAGCCAAGCTGTGACAGGCTTTTCATTCCTTATTTAAAAGTCTTTTTCAATTCAAGCAATTTAAAGTTACAGTACTCTGTTATAGTTTCCTGTATCTGGATATTATTAGGTTCTCCATCTGCCTACTGTCTCAGTGATTTTCCCTTCTTCTTATTAAAGGTTGGATCTGAGGATTATCTTCTATCACTTCTTTTTCTGTCTTCACTGTCCAGTTCTTCCCATATCTTCCAAGTCTGTGGTTCCCAGGAAGGAAGGGCTCTAGCATAGATCCAATTTGTACTCTCTTTCTGTTCTGGCCCCCATCTTTAAGAAACTACAAACTAATACCTCCATCTTACCCAACTTTTTCTCCACCTTTTCTTGCAAATCAAAGGCTAGTGCAGAGGGTAGCCTTTCCAGCCATGTCAGGGACAACACAACTGTTATTTCAGCAAGAAGACATGCCAGTCCATACCACAGGGGAAGGATGGCCAAAATGGGATCGTCACCAATGATGTTCCACCCTAAGACAGTTCAGATTCAGTGGACTGTCTCATCACTCACAGCAGGGACAATGAAAATGCACCTTCCAGATTCATCTTTGGTTCTGTCATGTTCCACATTCAGCCATGAATACCCAGCAAGACCCTGTCTCAGAAAAACAAAATAACAAAAATAACAGGAAGGAAGGAAGGAAGGAAAGAAAGAAAGAAGGAAAGAAAGAAAGAAAGAAAGAAAGAAAGAAAGAAAGAAAGAAAGAAAGATGCTTGCTTGCTTTGGGGCTGGTGCCTGGCTCAGGTTAGGCCAATGAGACCAGGCCAGGTCTTTTTATGGAGCTAATGTAAGAGAGGCACTCTCTTTCCATCAAGGTTGCCAAGTTGGTAAAAGGTGAGCCTGAAGCTATGGTAGCCATCTGGTTCCATGAGGGAAGAATCTTCCCAGGATAAAACCATGAGAGAAAAGCTGACCTGAGGCATGAAGGAAAACTGATTTCCTGGCATATCCTTTAATATGTGGGTCCATCCAACCATAGGATAAACACGGTTCTTGACTTGATGGACCTTACAGACCGGTAAAGGAAAGTATGCCGAGGACGAGAAGTCAGGTCGGCGTGAGGAACTTTAGAGCAGAGAAGGGCTTCTGGGTAGGCAGGGAGATACATATGAAATCATGGATTGATGAATGACAGGAAGCCAGGTGGATGGAGGTAACATGGTATTTGGTATATGTGGGATGGCAGAAAGGAAAAGAGAAGGAAGGTGAAGCAATGACAGGCAGAGGTAAAGCTGCATCCAACAGGAGCAGAACATGTACAGCATTTCCCAGCACACAATCTCGTGTAATTCAATTCTTTAAAATCTTGCTCAGTGAAAGCAATGTATCAGAACGTGTTCAGAGGCAAGTACATGACAGTCTGATTAATTGTGACTTAAGCAATGAAGGCATGTAATTATTTAGAGTGGGTTGTCCAGAGCTGGGAACAATGATTCAACAATGTCATTAAAACTATGAACTTTTCCCATCTTCCTGTCTTGTCATCCTCACCTTTACTCACTCATGATTTCTTTTTCTTTATTGTGAGCGCGTGTGTACGTGCGTGCATGCATGCATGTGTGTGTGTTGCACCAGGATCTCTTGTTGCTGTAAACAAACACTAAATACATACACCACTTTGAATATGGCTTTACATGGGTACTGGAGAATTGAACCCAGGTCAGCAGGCTTTGCAAGCCAATGCCTTTAACTGCTGAGCCATCTCCCCAATCCTTCGTGATTTCTTATGGAAGACAGGTTAACACGCCTCCACAGATATCCATGTACTGTTACTCAGAACTTACAAACATTCTACCTTACAAGGCAGAAAGGACTTTGTAGATTGACATAGGTAAGTGTTGCAGTCAGCATTCTAGTTGCTGAGCAGAAAGAACCCAAACAAAAGCAGCTTGTGGAGGAATGGGTTTATTTGGCTTTTGGACTCGAGGGGAGACTCCATCTTGGCAGGGAAAATGATGGCATGAGCAGAGGGCTGGACATCACCTCCGCCACAGCACTGGAAATAGTGGCAGGAAGGTGTGCCAAACACTAGCAAGGAGGAGCTGGCTTATAACCCCCATAAACCTGCCCCCAACAGCACAGCTCCAGTGAGGTTGTAAAATCCAAACTGCCATCAGCTGAGGATCGATTACCCAGAGCACATTCATTTATTTGTGGGGGACACCTGGATCAAACCATGACAATAAGGATCCTGTGCTACCCAGATGGATATGTGATCACTAAGGTCTTTCAAAGAGGGAGATAGGATGTCAGAGATAGAGAAGGAGACATGTCTATAGAAGCAGGGATCAGAGGGAGGGAGGCTGTAAATGTTACAGATTCTGACCAATTCATAACAATCCAAACAGTGTCTGCAGCTCTCTTGCAAGTCTCTAGTCTTGTGTTGAGGAGTCACATGATCTCCATGTAGCCTCTGTGCACCAACATGCCCAGGTTAGCATATCAATTTTGGTGTATTAATTTGGAATATTTATTAAATATCTATTCTGTATTAGTTACTTTTGCCTTGGAAACAAAAGCTGACATCAGTAGCTGAAGGGAAGAAAGATGTATCTTGTTCACGGTTTCAGAGGGTTCATGTGCTTGCTTGGCCCCATGCACTTGGACAGAATATCATGTGTCATGGAGGAGATTTTTTTCATCTGTAGTCCCAGCTACTCAGGAGACCAAAGTAGAAGGAACGTTGTTTGAGCCCAGGAGTTCAAGGCCTGTCTGGACAATACAGTGAGTGTTTATGGTACCAGGAATGAATTCCCCCTTGTGGAGTAGACCTCAAAATTTACCCCGGTAACAATGATGCCACCACCAGAGCAGTGGACACATCTTGTCTGGAAGGTTTGTTGTGCAACCCACATGATTGACAGCTGGGTAAGACTGATGGTGACTTTTCTCCCCTAGAAACCTGTATACACCTTCCAGCACTATGAAAGCTAGCTAGCAGGGATGAAGCTTCCAGCTCGCTTCCTGCTTCATTTCTCTATATTCTGCAACAAAAGTGTGGGGTGTCTTCAGCAATAGGGACTTTCCATCCAGTTTTGGTGGGCAACCAGAAGAAATAGCAACAATCTGTATTATTTTAGGGACCTCTGTGTCCTCACTGACCAGCAGCTCATGGGAAGGTTATCTCACCCCTCGTAAGGGGATTTTTGATTAATAGCCTCTGGCTTCCAGGAGTAGTTTTTTTTTTAA
>PVHP010043235.1:0-14622 GCA_004024765.1 Zapus hudsonius
TTTTTTAAAAGGAAATAGACCGAAATATACTTCATAATTACAAGTTTGTCACATAGAAGAAAGACTACATGGAAATACATCAAAACGGTTTCACAGGGAATAGCCCATGAAAGGATTGAGTATATTTAAACTGATCTCAGATAATTTTCTGATCCTTTTTCTGAAATTACTCTATTAAGTAGAAATAAAATCCACTATGCTTACACAAGTGCCAGGAAGAAATCATTTGGCTTTGAGGGGCTGCTAATGTATTTCTGGAAGTTTATCAATGAGATAGAAAAGAGCACTTGCCATCTTTCAACTGAAATTAACAGTTAAACTCTATTATGGAATGAAAATACATAAATCAAAGTTAAGCACAATGAGACTATTGTGCCTTTGGGTGTGACATTAATTCTGAATCCTGTGCCTGCCCAGTTTGGCAGCCAAACCTCTGGGTCCCTTCTACTGCAAATGGACCTCAGAAACTCTACAATGTTAGCTTTCTCTGTTAATCCTGCTAATGCATTCACAATCTCCTTGACAGGCTGCCCATCAATGCCCTGTGTCAGGGCGGCAGCCTAGAGAGGTGGCTGTGATGAGGGGATTACTGAAAGGACGCCTGGGAGGACAGAGCCTTCTCTGCTCTGGCTTTGTAGATAGGCGACATACCACAGAGTGCAGTCAGAAGCTTGTCCTCAGCACCAACCTCTTGGCACAGAGGTAACCCAGGAAAATGTTCACCCACCCCCAAAGGGTGACCTGACCACTCTTCACTCTTGTTATTAAAGGAACGAAAAGCAAGTTAAGGGAGAACTTCCTTTATTTTAACATTTATTTATTTGCAGGTGTATTTGTGTTGTGTGTAGAGTGGGAGGCATTCCAGGGTCTCTTGCTGTTGTGAACAAACCCCAGATGTTTGCAACCCTGTCATAGTCAGCCACACGCCCCTGGGATGAACCTCCAAACCTGGCACAGTTATGGGAGGAAGGGATTTATTGAAGCTACAGATCCAGGGGTATTTCCATAATGGCAAAAGAGTTTGGCCCTCTTTTATAGGTCCAAACAGAGAGATAGAGAGAGAAAGAGAGAGAGAGAAGCCATCACCAACACCACACACACACACACACACACACACACACACACACACACACACACACACACCAGCAAACAGGTGGGGGGAAGGAAGAAAGAGATTTCCTTCTCCTGAAGATTCCTTACGTTCTTCCTCCTACTTCCTTCTGCTTCTTCCAGAGGGCCACCCACTCTGGAGGAAGAGTTCACTCTAACAAAGGGGGTCTCCTCCTTCAGTTAACTCTTCTTATAACTAACCTCAGAGACCCACCCAAGATTACTGTGGATTACTAAATAGGTCAAGTTGACAACCAAACTTAACCATCACAACCACTTTTTGCATTCCTCTGCCCCCATCTTGTTTTTTTTTTTTTAACATGGATGGCTGAGAAGTTGAATCCAGGTTGGCAGGCCTTGTAATCAAACACCTTTAACCACTGAGCATCTACCCAGCCGGGGATTATTCCTTAATAGCAGATGCTCATATGTTCTGGAGGCCCTACTTGCTACTGAAAATAAGTAAAAGATGGTCAACTCTTGAGGAGTGAGGGCACTCCTCCCCCTACTCACTGTCTGGTACCAGGGTCCCTAGTGAGTGTTCGACACTCCATTTGAGCCATGTCTACAGCCCCTTCTTCATCAGATTAGCAAAACTGCTCTGGTTTCCTTCTAAAATTTCAGAGAGATCTCCTGAAATATTTCATTCTAAATACATGGTAAAAGAGAGGATATATAGTCTTCATACTAACAGAATTAAATATGATTTGTCACCTTTGTAAATGTATCTATGTATACATTTCTGAGCCTCAGTTTCATCCTTTAAAATGAGAATGTTTTGTGTTCATAAGTAGCAAAGTATAATACATTGGATATGGTAAGGGCTAAAACATATACTCCCTCCCCATAATTCCAAACAGCTTTCTCAACTAAGGAAGAAAGGGTTTTCAGGAGAAAGCATGGGGTGGTAAGGAACAGGAAAGAAGTGAGGGTTAGTTGGTAAGTTTGTTGGTGGGTTAATTTTCAAAGAGAAAAAGAGTACCATAGTGTCTGTAATATCACCTTGCCAATAGGAGACTTTGAAATAAGACAGTTTTTGTTCATGAACCAGAGACATGGATGCTCTTAAAGCAGAGATGAGTGTCATTCAAGGGCCAACTGAGGTAGAAGGCCAGCTGTGCACAGACCTCTTGCTGTAGGCTTTCAGGAATGCTTCTGGGATGTTAAGAGGCCTGGTGTCTGCCAGGCATCCCCAGGACAATTGTGCATTATGGGAAAGAATGAGAATAGCATGCAAGAAAGAGCAAGTGGGCTTTACCACTGTTTGCCTCAGTGGTTATATTAGTAGCTCTGGTGATGTCTTCTTTGTTGCCAATAGATCACTGCTGATATTCATGGTTCATTTCTTCCTAGCCTATACTTATCACTTTTCAGAATAATTTACATGGCAGGCAAATGAGCCAATATTATATATAAAAAGAGCTCAAGATATTGCTTTAAATATCCAGAAACATTGCCCCCCTCAAAAACAACACACAAGGGCGGGGGGGGGATCTGGCTGCCTCTTGTGCTATCCATAACCTCCTACCCCATGGAATGATCCAGTATGCCCACCAAGGAGGATACCCAGAGGATTGGGGACAGGGAAGAGGGAATCAGGGATACCAATGTAATATTTACTAATACAGTGTATCTAATTTTGTACAATAAAAATATCAATTAAAAAAAGATATTGCTTTAAATTTTTCAGTCAAAAGTATATTTAGCCTGCCTATCTGGTTCCACCTCCCAGCCACAATTCCCAGGGGCTTCTCCTGAGTAGAAATGCCAGAGCTGGTCACTCTCCCCAGCCCAGACTCATAGAGACTGCACACACAAGGAGGAGCAAATGGAATCCAAGAACACATCAAAAGTAATCCCAATACTTGGGAGGCAAATGTAGGAGGGTCACCATGAGTTCAAGGCCACTCTGAGACTAAATAGTGAATTCCAGATCAGTCTGGGCTAGAGCAAGACCCTACCTCAGGAAACATAGATAGATGATAGATAGATAGATAGATAGATAGATAGATAGATAGATAGATAGATAGATAGAATCAACTTCTGTATTAGTCAGGGTTCTCTAGAAGAAACAGAGTTGATAGAATGGATTATTATAAAAGGGAGTTTATTGGGATAGCTTATGACAGTCCAACATTAGCAGTCTGCAGGCCCATGGGTGAAGAAACCAGTAGCTATTCAGTCCACATGGCTGGAAGCCTTAGCAGTCCCAATCCAGCCTAGAAGGCCTGATGGCTCCCTGGGGAGTCCACGATGTGAGGCCAAGGAAACTGGGTTCCTATGTCCAGGAAGGGTAGGAGAGCAGGATAGAAATGCAAGTCAGGAAAAAGCACCAGCAGCTTGGGGAGGAAGGAAGAGAGTTTCCTTCCCCTCAAGCTTCCTTATATTTATTCCCCTTGGAAGGCCCAACCACTGGGGTGAAGGGCTCACTCTGGAGAAGGGAACTCCTCCCTTCTCCAAAATCCCAAAAGGATTTTGTCAATCCTTCCTGCAGGCAAGATCAGAGACCTGCCCAAGATTACTATGGATTATTACATAGATAGATAATGATAGATAGATAGATAGATAGATAGATAGATAGATAGATAGATAGATAGATGATAGAAAGATATGATATAGATTAGATATAGATATATGATATAGATTATTAGATAGATAGATATAGATATAGAAATAGATATAGATGATATAAATTAGATATAGATATAGATATATAGATATAGATATAGATATAGATATAGATATAGATATAGATATAGATATAGATATAGATATAGATATAGATATAGATATAGATATAGATATAGATATAGATATAGATATAGATAGATAGATATCACCCACCTCTTGCAAGTAGGCTTCATCCCAGGGATGGTTAATAATATTGAAATCAATAAACGTATATCACATAAATAGATATAAGGACTTCTTATAAGGATTTCTAATCACATGATCATTTTAATAGATGCAAAAAAGGCCTTCAATAAAATACAGCATACATTCATGATTAAAACACAAGAGAGACTCAGGATGGAGGGGTCATAGCTGAACCGAACTAACGCCAATATCATCCCTAAAGGGAAAAAAGTGAAACATTCCCAACACAATCTGAAAAAAGACAGGGGACTTTACACTCACAACTTCTATTTAACATATTACTTGAAGTCTTAGCAAAAGCAATAACACAACAGAAATAAAGGAATAGAAATTGGGAAGAAAGAAGTCAAAGTAGCATTTTTAGACGATATGATTCTATACTAAAGTGATCTGAAAGAATCCACCCAAAACTAGAGCTGATACACTCCACAACGTGAGAGGATTTAAAATCAAAACACACACACAAAAAATCATTAGTTTTCACATATACCGATGATAAACATACAAAGAAAGAAAACAGTTTACAATAGCCACAGAAAATAATTAAATACCGTGGTATATACCTAACCATGAAAGACCTCTATAATGAAAACATTAAAACACTAAAGAAAGAAATTAAGGAAGACAAGATATAATGAAAAGATCCCCAATGCTCAGAGATCATAGTTAATATTATAAAAATGGCCATTTTAACAAAGCAATGTACTGATTCAATGCAATTCTAATCACAAGTCCAATACCATTATTCACAGAAATAGTTTAAAAATAATCTCAAATTCATATGGAAGCACAAAAGACTTTGGAAAGCTAAAAATGTGCTCAATAAAACACAACAAAACAAAAATACTGCAGGTGGTATCACAATACTTGATTTCAAGACAAAGCCACACTAATAAAAATAGCATGGCACTTGCACAAAAACTGCCACAAAGATCAATAAAACAGAATAGCAAATTCAGGTTTAATTTCTAGTAACTACAGACACCTTATCTTTGACAAAGATGCCAAAATGCACCTAAAGAAAAGACAGCATCTTCAGCAAATATGCTGGAGAAATTGAACAACCAGATATGGAAGAATGACTCTAGATCCTCATTTCTCACTCCATAAAAAAAATCTTCTCCAAATGTATCAAGGATAATCAATATAAAACTTGAAACTCTAAGACAACTAGAGGAAAACGTGGGGAGAACATTCCAAGGTATAGGCCTAAAGAGAGATTTTCTGAAAAAGACCCCACTATCCCACAGAATAAGACAGACACTCAACCATTGGGAACCATGTAAAACTAAAAAGCTATTATGCAGCTAAACAACCAACCAACAGAATCAGCCTACAGGACAAAATCCTCTCTAGCTAGATATTCAACAGAGGGGTTTAATATCTAGAATATACAAAGAACTCAAGGAATTAAGCAATAAAAATATTAACTCAACCTACTCAAAAAAAATGAGGTAAACAAAAAAAGAGTTCTCAAAGGAAGAAGCACAAATGGCCAATAAATACATAAAGAGATGTTCAACATCCTTATCAAGGAAATTAAAATTAAAATTACTTGGAGGTTCCATCTAACTATAGTACAAATGGCTATCATCAAAAATTAAATGACAAATGAAAGACCCCCAAGGTCTTTCTCAGGAGAGCGTACCCCAGGACTCAAACAACCACACCAGCAGATGCAAACGCAAGAGGATTTTTATTCTTCGGCTGCGCAGACGGGCTCCTGGACGGATGAGTGCCAGAGAGCCCCGAGGAACAAAAGCTCCAGGTATATATAGACAAGAACCACAAAATTATAATACAGCTCAGACCATAGGACGTTTTATATTTCCATTGGTTCTTTTGTCCTGATCTGTACAATTTTGATTGGTTATCCAGTTGGAGCCTGGTATTTACATTTCATATTTTAGGAACAGTCATATTTTACCTTTTATGGAGTGTGTGTTCAGTTTATGACTTGGGACCTTCCACAGAAGGGGAGGGGGAGTGAGCCAGAAGAGGTTCTTTCATATATGGGCTGTTTTATGAAATGGAGTCAGTTTTATAAAATGGATGCTTCAAACTAATGCAGGAGAGGGTATGAGGAAAAAGGAACCCTCATTCGCTGCTGGTGGGAGTGCAGATTTGTACCACCAATATGAAAATCAGTATGGAAACCTCAAATTTTTTAAAAATATATCTACCATTTGACTTAGCTTTACCATTCTTCAACATATGCCCTAAAGACTCTATTCATTCCTATAGATACTTGCTCACTCATGTTAATTGATGCTCTAGTCACAATAACTAGGAAATGAAATCAGCCCAGATGCCCTTAGACTGATGAATGGATAATGAAGATGTGGTACCTACACACAATGAAATTCTACTCAGCACTAAACAATTATGAAATTTCCATGTAAGTAAATGGAAAATTCATACTAAGGTGAGGTTACACAGGTTCAGAAAGACAAACAACACTTGTTCCCTCTTGTGGATCTTAACATGAAATAATTTGATTTCTTTATAAGTAGTATTTACAAGGAGGCTAGAATGAGGAGAGAAGGAAAGAAGGTAAGGAAGGGAGTGGGAGATACTGATCAGGCAGGTTGGGAGACAGAATAAATGAGGTCGGAAGGGAGGGAAGGCAGGAAAACTACACAAAATTAAAGATGGAAGGAATCAGCACTGTAGAAACCTTCTTCTTGGTTGCTAATTAAAACATATAACTCTCTTAATAAAAAAGGTGGGAGGAATAATTTGGACACAAGAATTCCTTAGAGGTGGAGAAAGCTCTACCTTAAAATTATAGGCTTTTCCTGATAAATCCCAGTACCAGAATTAGGTTATCCCCCTCATTGAACTGTTGGTCAGGGAGGCCCATGAGGCCTCCAAAAAATGCAGGCCATTGCCAAGCACTTGGTTACCAACAAGATCTAAATGGTCAGACCCTATTGCTGCAGACACCACAGGCTGGGGTCTCTGGGCATTAAGGGCTCACACTGGAACTGAGAAGGAAGCCAGCTCCCTAAAGACTAGCTCTCAAAGTGCTGGAAAGTTCTGTGATGGTTAGGTTTTGTTGTCAGCTTGATCTTTTTAACTATCTTGGATGGGTCTCTGAGGATGTTTATAGGAATGCAGCCTCTCAGTAGGGGGCAGGATGTAAAGAAGCTCAGGAGAACAAGAAATGAACATCCCTTCCTGTGTGGGCAAGTGCAGGAAGGAAATTCTAGAGGCTCAGGAAGCCATTAAGTCTGGGATAGGGTTTCAAGACCCTACCCACGGCTATGCACGGCTATATAAAAGGGAAAGAAATCTCCTTTGCCTGCCCTCTGCCTGTTTTGTAGTGTGTGTTTGGGTGGGGGGTGGTGATGGGTTTCTCTCTATGCTTGGAACTCTGAAAGGGGGCAAGCCTCTTTTGCCATTATGGAATTTCCCCTGAATGTGTAGCTTTAATAAATCCTTTCCTCCCATAACTGTGTCTGGTTTGGAGGTTCATCCCAGCAGCATGTGGCTGACTGTGACAAGTGCTATGTGAGCTGCTGGGGATAATGGCCACCAACCATGTTCACAAGCAGGGGATTCTTTAGGCTACAAAAATCAGCCAGGCAAGATGTACACACTGATGAGATAATGGAACACAGGCTATGGGGGTAATTAACTGTTCTCTGGTTAGATACTGGGACCACTTACTTGGAAGGAATTCAAACTTGCTATTGAAAATCATCAGGTCAGAGGTCTTTGACTTGAAAGGTCATAGATACTAGAGAGAAGCATCCACTATTCTTTGGATAAAAAGAGAGAATATGCCTGTCCAAAAAAAATTTCCTAAATGTCTATGTTTATCCCCTTTGACCCATCTGTTCGTGATCACTCTTGGTTAGAGAATCTGCTTTTTACGCAGGTGATCCAAAACCCAGCAACATGGCAATAAGGCAAGAAAAGAAAGCTAACTGCCTTGCAGGAGACATGTCACCTCTATTACATCTGCCAAGGCCAAAAAGATTACAGTAAAAGTGGCATGTTAATTATGAGTGCTGCTCTCATGGCTAGCCTTCAAACCTTCTCCAGAAAAATAGCAGTAGGTACTGAGGAGACTCAAACCTCATCAGAGCAGAAAATCAGAGGTTGCTAGGAGCTCACCAGTAAAGGAGAGATGTAATACACACTCCAAGGTTCATGGAACTTTGTAAAGGAAGTAGAGGTGTTTAAATGTAAGAGCCATAGGGTGGGAAGGTGTACTCTGAGGCTTCCCCACACACACACACACACACAGACTGACTGGTGCTTTCATGACCTCGAAGTGATTTTAAATAATCTCAGTGATGAGGGGTCTCAGTGACCTAGAGGTAGGGGAGACTGGACATAAGAGCATAGCCTTATGAGAGTAAGACCAATTTACAAAATGTTCATATTAAAATTCTTAATAAAAATAGATTGAAAATAAAAATATAGTACGGTGGAGTTGCTGATAAAAAAAAGTGAAAACAAAAAAGTATACTGAACAACAGTTGAAGTGACCTTATTATCCACAGCTAAAGCCCACGTGACATGTGGCTTTGACTCACCCCTAAATTCCAATTCTGAAGAATATGAAGAGACAAAATCTATAGAAATTCTTTGTGAATTGAAACATCTAAGGCCCAGTCCAGGATGAAAGGAGAGTCCTGACCCACCATGGGAGCATTGTTGGGGTTCCTGGTCTCCTAAGAATTGTATTATACAAACATTTCCACTTTACCATAGCAGGATGGTTATGGTGACCTAACTACCAGGAGCCCTCTTACTTTGAAATACAAAATGAGCTTGACTTCATTTGTTTCTCTAGAAACAAATATTTACAATTCAAACCTTTATGCTAATTATTTCCAAAATTTTTGTTTTTTCTCTTACTTTGAAAGCAGTTGGTTTGGTTTTATTGTGCTTCTGGGACCATTCAGAGGATCCACATGCTTCAGCATATTTCCTAAACATGAAATTGATTTACTAATTACAGCTATTTTAATCCCTGTCTGTCTGGCTCACTGTCCATGTACAAGCTTCTTTCTGCTCAAATACATATGGGTAATATATCTAGGCCCAGGAAAGCTAAGGAATCAGAGCAACTTTTCTCTTCTTTTCTTCCTCTTTCTCTTCCTCCTCTTTGTCCTCTTCTTCCTCCCCTTCTTCCTACTCACCTCCTCATCCTTCTTCTTCTCTGTGCTTTGTTGAGAAAGCTTAGCAGTCCCTTCTGGCCTACAACTCTCAATGTAGATCAGGCTCTAATTTAGTGTAATCCTATCTCTGCTTCCTGTGCCTGAGAATCTAAGCACTACTATCAAGCCTGGCCACGAAAACAGAAGATCTAGATGTAAAAACTAAATTTCTTACTAAGAGCAAAATGTAGACAGACAATTCCAAAAATGAAGTCTGAAAGAACTTTTTATAGCTATTCCAAATTTTTCCTTTGCTCAAAGTCATTTTTTTAGACCAAAGACAATTAAAAAGCAAGAATTTTGCAAATAAATGGTAGTTTAGAAAAGTTATCTATATTTATGGTACAAACTACTTTTTTCTGAAAAATAAACTGTTAAATCTAGAAAACAACAAGTGTTTTTTATTCTTGTTGACAGCTAAGAATTAAGACCCAGAGCCAGGCTTGTTGGCACATGCCTTAATCCCAACACTCCGGGACCTAGAGGCAGGAGGATTGCTGTAAATTTGAGGCCAGCCTGGGGACTATGTAGAGAATTCCAGGTCAGCTTACACTAGAACAAGACCCAACCTCAAAAAACATACAACAACAGAAAGAAAAACAGATCAGGAAATGCCACAGGATTTGATTGAGATGACCCAGCAGACTTCTGAAGAAAAGACTATCCTGAGTCACATGAAAGCAGAGGAGGAGATAGCAGGAGGGAAAGGCTGAAGCAGGGAGAGGGATTGAGAGGTGAATGAGAGAAGTAGGTGATGGGAGGAGGAGTCATAAGTACAGATAGGTCAATAAACCACATGGAAATCTCAACTGAGTTTACTATTTGGTATTTACTATTTAATTGGTAAACTAACAAAAATATAAATTTATGAAAGTGTTTGAAGGACCCAATGTAGGTGGATAAATTTGCTCCCTGAAGTCATAGAATATATTAATCATAAAGCCACTGCCAAGGATGAAGAGACCTGCCAATGAGTTGTTCATAGAGGCCTCAGAGGTCCCTAAAACAACACAAGCTATTGGCATTGCTTTTGGTTGCCCACCAAAACCAGATAGTGAGTCTGTATTATTCAAGATGCCATGTTTCAGCGGCAGGGCGCAAAGAACATAAGCTGGGACTGAGCTGGAAGCTTCTTCCCTGCCAAAGGTGCTTAGGGTAGCTGAAAAGCACCGACAGTCCTGCCAAGCATGGATCCTGTGTGTTCCACAACTGACATGTCAAGCAATAGCGGCATGAATGTTACAGGAGTAACCAAAGGCTTTCTGATTGGATTTGAGGCCCACTCCACAGAAAGGAATTCATGGCTAGAATTGAAAACCTGGCCAAAAGCCTATGACTTGGGGCATAAACCCCTGGGGGAAACCTACTAGTATGATTATGCTGAACAGACAGAATGTGAAATTGCCTTCCACATATCCATGTTTGTTCCCACAGATTAGTACTGCTTGAAGTCTTGATCACAGAAGTTTCTTGCTGCGGTGCAGTGGGCAGTGGTTAATACAGAGATGCATAGCTGGAAAAATGCCAAGAATACTATGTGCTCAGCCTCAAACCAGACAGGCTCAGGAATCCTCATGGAAGAAGAGAAGGAAAGAATGTAAGAGTAGGAGGATGAGGCTAAGGGCTGTGAAATGGTTTCCTGCACAGGACTGAGCCTGTCAGTCTTTCATCACTGATGTAGAAGTGTTCATAAAACCCAAGACCTCCAGAGTAGATAATGGCAGCTAATGGTTGCTGGGAGAGAGAAGTCAAGTTAATCAGTGACAAGTTGGCAGCTGTTGCAGTCAGCTTTCTTAGTTGCTGTGCAGAAAGAACCCAAACAAAAGTGGCTTGTAGAGGAATGGATTTATTTAGCTTACGGACTCGAGGGGAGACTCCATTCTGGCAAGGCAAACGATGGCATGAGGAGAGGGGTGGACATCACCTCTGCCACAGCACTGCAAACAGCGGCAGGAAGGTGTGCCAAACACCGGCAAGGGGAAGCTGGCTTATAACCCCATAAGCCCGCCCCCAACAACACAGCTCTAATAAGGTTCTAATTCCTGAATTGCCATCAGCTGAGGATCAATCTATCAGAACACATTCATTTGTTTGTGGGGGATACCTGGATCAAACCATGACAGCCACTCATTGGTGAATAACCTTCCACTCATAATGAAGCGAGCACTCCTAATTTAACTCAATGGTTTTTTTAAAAGCCTGAAAGAAACATGTAGATTGATAGAGAAGAAGAGGGGTGTTAATGAGAACATAAGGACACAAGAGGTACCTCGGGGATGAGATCAAAATACACTACATGTGTGTATGAAAATCTCAAAATGGGAAAAATAGAAACTGTTTAAAGGTTGTCCTTGTTCAAAGGATTGCTGCTTCCCAGTTCTTCCCTCATTCTTTCACCCAAGGCTCTTGACTTCTGTCTATCTGCCTAGAGGTGTTGAATAATATATTTTATATCGTAACAACATATGTATGTAAAAAGCAAAAACTGTTTCCATTACCATATGCTTATCAAAGAATAATATTAACTGAAGGAAAGTTTGCACTTCAATAATTATTTCTCTTCCCATGTAAAACAACACTAAAAATGTACATGACATAATATTTGAAGAAAAAGTATCCCTTTAGGACATATTTTGACTCAAAAGGAAACAAATCTAATACTCTTAGCAACGTTAAGAGATTCCTAAAAATCTGATTGCCAAAAATTTAATGAGGCTTAAAGTTCTACATACAAATTGAATGTAAGAGGAAAAGGATTATGGTGTAAAAGAAAGACATGCTCCCAGCCAATAGATTAGTTAGATTCTTTGTATAAATGAAATATTGAAAGACACAATTTTATTGAGCTAAAACTCAAGAGTTTTCAGAGAACCTAAAAATACCAATTGTTTTATTTTATCCACAGGGACCCTAAATTCCAATACTTGAGAGTGCGTAAAAGTTTTATGATTTTAAAATGAGACAACTCCAAAGCACACCATGTCAATACATAAAGTCACAATTGTGCATTACGAATATAAAACACATTAAAGTAGTAACCTAAGTTCACCTTAGAAAACTTAAGCAGAGACCAGAGAGAATGTGCTCTCCATACAAGCACGAATATCTGAGTTTATTCACCAGAACCAATGTGAAAAAAAAAAGAAAGAAAAGAGGAATGGAGAGATGCTTCAGTGATTAAAGCCTGCTGGCCTGGGTTCAATTCCCCAGCCATTTGCATCAAACTGGACTGGCATTCATTTGCAATGTCAAGAGATGCTGGCTTGCATGTGCATATACTCAGACACAAAGCATGTGCAAATAAACAAAAACATGCATGGTTGTGTGTACATGCAATCCCGATGGAGGTGAGGTAGAAACAGATAAATCCCTGGGACTCATTGGCTAGCCAGCCATTCTAGCCCCCTTGAAAGTTCCAAGCCAGCAAGAGACTGTGTCTCAACAAAGTTGGACAGCACCTAAGAAATGAGGGACCCATGGTCGTCTTGAGAAATGACACCCAAGTGGTTTTTCTGGCCTTTACAGAGAGATAGAGACAGAGACAGAGACAGAGAGACAGAGAGAGACAGAAAGACAGAGAGACAGAGAGGAAAGAAGAGAAGAACAAACCGAGAAAGTAAGAACTTGTGAAGAAATTTCCACTTAGTGCATACTTCAGTAAAGCCAGTACTCATTTACTTACACAAGTCAATAGAGGTTACAAATTAGTAAACACTAACTCACAAGCCTAGATGCCCAACCTCATCTGAGCTATAACAAGGTTCCTCTCTTCCCTAACAAATGGGATAAATACCCTGTGGCCAGGATTCATCAGACCCCTGATATAAACTATATCTGTATCAGTAAAAAGGTAACTTTTTACCTGGGTAGTAAGTAGACTCATAATAGAAATCCTCAGCTTTCAGCCCCCATAGTAGTAGCAAAGGGCACCTCATTTTTCCCCCACAAGAGTGAGAAGAGCAAACTCCACAATTTGTGACTTCTCTCCAAATAAACTCAATAATTCATAACAAAAAAGACTGAGAAGAGGTATGCTAAAACAGATTTAAATAAGATACAGAGTGTCAAAGCATAATATCAACAATGTCAATGATACAATTGAAAAATTACAGCACACGTGAAACCAGGAAAACTTAAAATTCACAGAGAAAAAAATAATTAACAAATATCAACATGACACATATATTGGCATTACCCAAAAATAATTTTATTTTTCAATTTTTTTATTTACTTGAAAAAAAAAGAATATGAGCACATCACAGTCTTTGGCCACTGTAAAGAAACTCCAAATGCATATACCACTTTGTGCATCTGGCTTTATGTAGGTATTGGGAAATCAAACCTTGCATCCCCATTGACCTTAACTGCTGAGCCAATTTCCCCAACCCTCCCAATAATATTTTTAAAGCAAATGTCATAAGATGCTGTTGCAGTCAGCTTTCTTGTTGCTGCGCAGAAAGAACCCAAACAAAAGCGGCTTGTAGAGGAATGGGTTTATTTGGCTTATGGACTCGAGGGGAGACTCCATCCAGGCAGGGCAAACGATGGCATGAGGAGAGGGGTGGACATCACACAGCACTGCAAACAGCAGCAGGAAGGTGTGCCAAATACTGGCAAGGGGGAGCTAGCTTATAACCCCCATAAGCCCGCCCCAACAACACAGCTCTAGTGAGGTTCTAATTCCCAAATTGCCATCAGCTGAGGATCGATCTAACAGAACATATTCATTTGTTTGTGGGGGACACCTGGATCAAACCATGACAGTCCACCCCTGGCCCCCACAAACTAATAATCATTCAAGATGTAAACACAATATGTTCAGCTCAACTCTTAAGTCCCCGCAGCTTTCAACTGAGCCATAATACCAAAAATAAACCCATAATGGCACAGAACATTCACAATGCAAAACATGAGGCACAGCAAAAACAGATTGACCAATACAATACAAGATTTAAAACAAACAGGGTACCATCAATCTCTAACTCCAAGCTCAATGATTCTTAACCAATAACACAAGTCTCTTGGAGATTCAATTCCGCCCCTCCAGCTCGGCAACTCATAGTCCGGGAAAACGTCATCCGGTACTGGCAGCTCGCCTTGGCACCCATCCATAGTCCTGGAATTCACAGGGTCTCCATTGTAACCCACAGTTCATCCTCATGGCTCCATTGGGCTACATGCAGGCAACCTTGCACACCTACTTCACACGCCGATAGCCATTTTTCAAAAACAAAACTGTGTTGCAAATCCAATGACCCTCTCTTTCTAACCAATCTCCATTCCACAGAACCAGGTGGGCTACCAATTTGTTAATCCAGGGGGGATCAAAGCATTCGGGCCCCTTAATTCAAAGAGTCTGCATTCTTCCTGTTGTTCCAATGCAGACCAGCTGGCCCAGTCTCAATGGTTGTAATCTCTCAAACAATTGCAGGTGAATGGGCAGCAGTTTCGACCCAAAGAT
>PVHP010043236.1:0-14745 GCA_004024765.1 Zapus hudsonius
AAAAAACGTGAAAGTAAGGGAGGATATGAATTGGAAAGAAGAATGGGTTCAGTGGAAGTGGGAGGGTAATAGGCATGAATGTGATTGAAAAAAAGTATGTATATATTATTTACATATCAGAAAAGAAATAATTGATTTCTAATATGCAAATAGAATTATTTAAGAATTACTGCTGCCTTTATAAAATAAACATAAAGTTGGAAGAGAGAAAGAAAGAAAAGAGAAAAAGAAAAAGACAGGAAAGGGAAGAAAAGAAGGAAAGAAATGGCATGATAAGGGAAGCAGAGTACAGGTGATAATTAGAAAGGAGAATAGTGTCTTTTGCGACCCACTGAGTTAAGTTAGTTGTTTGCATGGCCATGAGTTGGGGTTTTGAACAAGAATAAAATACATTATATAGATGTCAGAAATTGTCAAAAAATAAAAATAGAAGAACGGCATTATTTGTATTCTAAGTACGTTGAAAACTTCCATATATAACCTTTACAGAAACTCTTAATGGCTTCTGCTAGGCTGTCAAGAGAAGAGCTTGTCTTGATTTTTGGGTTTCAAATACTTAATGAATGGTACATAATCATCAATTTTTCTCCTTAAAAACATAGGAAAGAGAAATTAACATTTATTAATGACTTCACACCCTAACTGAAATTTTGTTTTCATCTGCTTTTTTTTTCTAGATTTAAGCTTTTTTCGACCTGTTTATGCACCTAAAGATTTTCTTGAGGTAGGTTCTGTTGTTAATAGAGGAATAACGTGAAAGAAGTGGTAATGTAACAATATTTCCATGAAGAGGGATCACCATGTAAAAAGCCCCAGAGCTACTGAAGCTGTAGAGTGGCAGAGTCAGATTTGTGTTTGATAGTTACTTTTGTAAAATACGTTAGAATTTGACAAGATTAAAGGCAAGTGAATCAATTAGTAAAGGTCTTGTTACCTGCTGCTTTAATGGTTTTGTAATACCTCTCCTGTTCTCGAAGTTTAGGCAAGATGGTCTGAACTAAGATAATAGCATTGGAAGTGGAAGAAATTTGGCAGATTTGAAGTTGAAGTAGGATTTGGGACCTGATTACATTTGAGACTAGGAGAACAAGTAAGCTAGTGATGGTGGCCGAGTGTCTAGATTGAGTAGCTTCATATGTAGGAAATATCAGAAAGGAAAGAAATGGGAATAGGACCGTTAGTGAAGGTGATAAGTGTGGTTAAGGTTGAGAGCAAGCACATGTTCCAGTAAACTCCTCAGCAGGCATTGCTTTAATTCACCCGTTTGTGATTCCACTATTTCTTCTGGACCTTTTATGTAATCCCATCCACTTACCTTCAAAATATCATCTGTCCACTTCTTTTCAATGGAAACTGCAGAGATATCTAAGCTACCTGGTCTTTTGTTTGGACTGTGTAGAACTCTCCCCACTGGTCTTTCTATTTCTACCATGCCCACCTAGAGTCTGTTCTTACCACACCATTCAGAGGGAGACCTTCAAATGTAATTCCAGTGGTTTTCAGTGGTTTCCCATCACAAAGCCACAGTTGTGGTACCAAATATCCTCACTTATCTGATAGTCCAGTGTGTCTCTGAGTTCATCTCCTGTCTCTTTTCCTTCTGCTTTGTTATACTTGAGCTACTGTAGCTTCCTTGCTGTCCCCTGCCTTCTTCCTGTCTGATGTACTTTGTTCTCTCTCTCTCTCTCTCTCTCTCTCTCTCTCTCTCTCTCTCTCTCTCTCTCTCTCTCTCTCTCTCTCTCTCTCTCTCTCTCATTACTTTCCGAGACAGGGTAACACTATGCAACCCATGCTGACCTGGAACTCTCTGTAGTCCACAATCCAGGCTGTCTTCAAACTCAGGATCCTGCCGCCTCAGCCTCCCAAGTGCTGGAATGACAGGCCTGAACCACCAAGCTCGCCCAGCTTATTTTCCTTGTTAAAGTGTATTTCCACCAATATCTATCTGCTGGTTCTCTCAGTCCTCGTGTCTTGATTAAATGTATCACCTTCCTGGAAGAGCCTCCCTTGACTTTCCTGCTTGGAACTCCTTACACTGGTTATCAGCTCTTTCTCTGCAGCATCTGCTATATATTTTGCTTATTTTCTACTTTCTGCTATTACAATGCAAGGACCACAGGTACTGAAGCTTTTTATTATGCTTGCTCATTTCTTCAGCCATCACACAGGGTCAGATCATTTCGAGCACAGAGATTCTATCCACATAGGGTTTTCTTCCAATAAGACCAAACACAAAGACTTCCAGCAGAGCTTGCATGGTCATTTCACAGTTCCAAAGGGTGTGCTATGCTTTGTTGTGAGGTTTTGAAATACAGATACATAGGGACACATTGGTCTCCATGGAAGGCAAGGCACAGTACTCGAGATATCTTTTATTACTCCCCCCCCAGTCAAATCAGCTACAAATAATTTCACTCAACAATGTAAGCAAACAAATACAGGATGCCCTCAGGGAAGTAGCCCCTTATAAATTTCTGGCTTAGTATATTTCAGGTCATCTTATCCAAAGGTCATTCCAGACTTACACAATAAACCATCTGCAAATCAATTCTGTCCTCAGCAGCTCTGTCACCAAAAATGCTTGGCACATAGCTGTTCAGTACTTAATAGTGAGCACAGTGAAGGGGTTAATAGCTCACGTTTTATTTCCCTCTCTTTTCTGAATTTGCTCCTCTGTGATATGTTTTGTCATAATAAATCTTTTTTTGGAAATTATTTTAGGCCTTTTAGAATTGTAGATAATCTCTCCTTACCTTTAAACAGACATTAGTTTGTTAAGAAACTACTTTTATAATAATGACTTCATTTCTCTTAGTTATGAAAAGTTTCTCCAAAGTTCTCTGCTTTTTTGGCAGGGAAGGGTTGACATTTGATGTCATTTTTATGTGGTTAACTTTGCTTCCTCCTTAAAAGCTTTTTATTAGTTATGCTAAAGATTTTCTCAATTCATCTTTTATAATTGTCCCTTAGTTATAATTTCCACATTTCTAGTATTTTCCCTTTTCTGTTATCTATGTACTTAGTTTTGTCTCCATTTTCTATTTTCTGTATTTGTGAGTTTCTCATGCAATATTAGCCTTTATTTTTAGTTAGGCTTACACTTGTGCTGTTCTTATAGTGTGCACTTAACATTTGATTCTTTTTTAAAGCTCTTATGTAAAACATAATATTTTCAGTTTTAACCTAGCTTTTACAGTTTTAGAAAGCACTTTGGCATTCATCAGAGCACATCCATCTTATTAACCAATTGTTATTAATGCCTTCCTCAGATATGGCAGGGTTTCGGTCATAATCTCCTTCTGGGATTCAGGTTTCAGTTGAAGGGTTATATAAATATCATTGGTGACTTTTATGTGCCTATCTTTGAAAACTATGTACTTTTTTTGGTTAGCTCTACTTCAGAATTTTTTTCCTTTTTCTTGTTATAGGTTTGGCATAAAGGCGATTCCCTTCAGTATTATTCCACTGTCCTTCTCAAAACTTTTGTCAATTGTGTTTTAAGAATTGTTAGAGTTGGTTCTAAAATTTTCCAATACAGGTTGCAATTAAGCAATTATTTTTTTCTATTTACTTATGATATATTCAAGCATGTTTATGTTTTTCAACCATAAAATTTCTTTTATTTTGAATTAAATTCTTTTTAGAATTTCATTTTAGATTATTAATTAGAATATCAAAGCTAAATTAGAAGAATGTAGACAACCCTAATCAAGCTCAGTGGGTCCCACCCACACCTAGGAAAAACAAAGTGGCATTGAAGTAGAAGAGGGACTAGTTGAGAAGAAGAGGTTCAGCAGAGGTCACGTGGCCCACGAGACGGTAATGTGAGGGAATTATGACAAATACAGTGTATACATGCATAACATTGTCAGTAAATAAAAATTAGATTTTATTCTTAAGTACAGGCATCTGCTTCATAACAATAAAAAACACATCAACGATAATATATTCTCATATCTCTACATAATTTTCTGTTTTACAAGGAAGTTAAAGGATATGCATAACCCCATATAGTTTTTAACTTGTGGCGATATAACAAAAATACCACTGCTTGGCCAGTGTAAGCATCCTATAAAGAAACTAACCAATTTTGTTGGGTTTGTTTTTAAAGGTATTAATTAATCTTCGCAACCCAAATTGTGAAAATGGTGATTCTCTTAGTTTTAGGACTCATTTGGGTTTAATCCAAGTTCCTCTGAAAGTAAAAAACATCCCTGAATTGGTAAGTATATGCATTTAAAAATAAATTAACGTATTTTAAAAGACAACCACTAGGAAAATGTCAGTACACCATGTATCTATTGTCCATTAATAGAGTGACATACTCATTAAACACATTACTAAAGTGACAGCATTTTTGGTGTGTGTGTATGTGTGTGCACATGTGTGTGCGAATGAGCACATGCTGTAGAGGTTGAAGAAAGACCTCCTCTATCACTCTTCCACTTTATTCCTAGAGACAGAGTCTCTCACTGAACCTGGAGCTCCCTATTTTGGGGTTAGACTGGATGACGGAAGCTCCAGCAATTCTCCTTTCGTAACCCCTTCAGCACTGGGGTTACAGGCATGCACAGACATGCCTGATTCTTTTTTAAAAGGTGTTTTTATTTATTTAAGAGAAAGAGTGTATGGGCCTCCTGCTGCCACAAAGGAACCGAGATGTCTATACCACTTTGTATATTTGGCTTTACGTGGATACTGGAGAACTGAACCCAGGCATTCAGGCTTTGTAAACAGGTGCCTTTCATCACTGAGCCATATCCAGTTCATGCCTGTCTCTTAAGAGGTGCTGGAGATCAAAGTTAGGTCCTAATGTTTGTGCAGCAAGAGCTCTTGCTTACTGTCCTCAGCCTAGTGACATCCTTTTAATTCCAGATATGTATAAGAAAGAATAAGTTGCTTTGCACATAGAACTAAAAACTAAGCTTACATAGACCTATAAATGTTTCTGCTTCCTTTTTACTTTAATAAACAGCATACATTTATGAGACAGTTTGTTGGGATTCAGGTACCTGACATGGCTATAAAAATGATTGAAACAAAGTGTGAGCTTTATAAAATTTTGTTTAAGAAAGCACGTTTTATTTAGTTTAAGCAAGCTGTGTGGAGCATGTAACCTGGTGGGACACTAAGGGAAACTGCTTTTTCTCTGAAGCCCATATTTCAGTGAGAAAGTTAGCTTTAAAATTAAACATCCAGAGACTTCCTTGGGGTAGAGTTAAGTTACTGAAATTCATAGGAAGTGAAAGGCATGGCTCTCCACTTTGAAAAGACTACCTGGTTCTAAAGGAGATCCACGTCCAAGCACTGAAAAAGAGAAGGCTAAGAAAACCAAGGCATATATAGCAGAGCAACAGCACTGGAGGCTGTGATTCCTAGGTTAGATCTAGTGTTCAGCCCTATAGTTCTACATGGTACCATTAGTCAGTATCAAATGTAAAGGCAGAGTAGACATTTTCTTATGTACATGATCTGAAATAGTTTCTCAGGCTGGGAGTTCTTAGTAGAATGTCATAAATAAGAAAAATATGTGTCCATGAAACAGAATTCCAACACCAAAGATGCCAGCCAAGGAGGAAAACTTCAGAAAGGACAGTGATGGGAAGAAGCTGTAGGATAGAGGCTATGCCAGCCTGGTGCACTCAGTGCCCTAGGTGGAATGAGAGGGTGAGGGTACCAGGAGGGATTCCTGTAAGAAAAGCACCAAAAGTACACATGATCTCACAGACTTGATGGCATGTGAAATTATACTAAAGAGGGTCTTTTCAGAGAGGTGATTAGAGAGAATTGTAAAGGTGAGAACATGGTTCAGATATGAACCACATGAGAAATAAAATGTAAGAAATATATTCATGAATAAATACATCATGGCTCACCAGTGGTTCATGTCTATGCCCCCCTCCAGGACTGGCATTACAGGTGTACATGGTCAGATTCAGCTTTTCATGTTGGGGCTGGGGTGCTAGGGATCAAACTCAGGCCCTCTCAGGGCCAAGAACCATACTAAACTTTTACTTCTTTTGCTATTAAAAATTGTTAACAAATGCAATGCTTTAACAGTTGAGAAAATCAGTTTTAGTTAAAAATTAAAACATAATGCTTATTTAAAATCAATATTAAAATGAAATGCATGTATATGTGTGCTAGACTGAACAACTGTTTGTGAAGGAAACTAATAAATCACTAGCCTACATAATAACATGATTAGAAAAGATTCAAACTAATTCCATTTTTAAATGGGAAGGAAGTATGATTCAGCAATTAGAATACTGAGGTAAGTATTAATAGAAATATTTAATTGCTTAGAGAATAAAATAATGTGAATAATATATGGTTAATATGCTTAAAAATTCCAGACAAACATGATTATTTTGCCTGGGTATTACTAGTTAAGTAGAGGAAAACGGATGGATAAATCTAATTTATCCTCATTTTAGCCAAGCACTTAATAGTCCAATTTTACTTAAAAATAAACTCATTTCAAACATTTGCAGTGCAGTTCATTCAGATCTGAGTAGTGTTGTGTCATAGAAAGCACAGAGTTCATGTGGTGATTCTAGACAATCATGCTGGAAAGTAAACTTAAGTTCTACGTGTGATGTGAGGGAGTAAGTGTGCATGCCTGTGCTGTGTGTCTGGATGTCTTTTAGGAAAGTTTTGAATTTTAGTTTATTTACTCAAAATACATAATTACCATTTCTTTGCTAATTAGTATATTAGCAAAATCAACAACAATTTTAGAACTAAAATAATAGCAACATTTCTATTGGCCAAAAGGCTCAAAGTAAAAAGTGTTCTTAGGTACAAAGAATTAGAAGAAAGAAAAATGTTACTAAAGGTTCTAGACTACTTGGAAAAATATTTAAGTTTTTTTCTCTTTATATATAATACATTTTTCTAAATGCTTATATATTTATTATGTTTCACATGAAAATATTAAATGTCCTATGATCCTACCCAGAGTAAGCAGAGTTGCAGTTGGTTTGCAGTGATGTGTGTCTGTTCAGATGCTTTAGTACTGCCCTTTTTTTCTTCGATACTGGAATGAAACAAAGATTTGTCTTAATTGTGATATTTTTATTCAAGTTGATATTTGGGTGAAGATGACCTTTTAACTATAGCAAAATCCGAGATGCATGTTAATTCTTTATGTGCTGTTTTTCAGAAAGAATGCTTTGTAGAACTTGGCTTGAGTACAGGACAGCTGGGGATAGATGACGCCACGCAAGTGCCTCCTGGTTGGTATTTCCTCTGCATAGCACCCAGCTAATGAGAGCTGCTGCCTAGGAATGATTGAAGACTAGCTTCCTAGCTCCAAATTATTCTAGCAAATGTTGTCTACCTGAAAGCTCAGCATGTTTTTGAAGGTAGGGTCTCTAGCCCAGACTGACCTGGAACTCACTTTGTAGCTAAGGCTGGTCTTGAACTCACATGATGCTCCTACCTCAGTCTCTGGGGTGCTGGGATTGTAGGTTTTAACCACTAGACATGCTTTTGTCTCTTTGTGGTCATTATTGTTGCATGGATTCTGGATGTTTTAATTATCAGAGTTCAAGGAAACTTTTTTGCATATTAATATCTTCAAAATAATTTTAAAAAGTTATTAGACATGTACACTCTAGTTGTTGTAAGAATCTTCATTGGAAGCCCTCAGCTTTCTGTCCTTTTCCTGGCTATCAGTATTTGTTTTTCAACTGACCAAGTTAAGTGAACACTAGTATCTCCCTAAAGTAGACTTAGACTTTTAAAAATAGCATCTTTAAAGTCAGTCATCCAGAGATCTTCTCTGACATCTCTTCTTTGTGTCTTTTGTGCACAAATACAATGTGCTTTTCAATAAAAGATCAGATGGTGTGTAACTACAGTAAGCCAAAGAATGGAGCTTATGTTGTAGTGGAAATGACAGTGGACACGGGCTAGGGCACTTATGCAGTGTTTCAGTCTTGCCTCTGTTGCTGGCTACTTGTGTGGTTTGTGAAGGTCACTATCCCTGTTGGAGTTTGTTTCTTCTTTTATAAAATAAGGAAGTTGGATATTTGTTACTACTAGTATAGAATATTTTATAAGAATGGTATTATTGCTCTATGATGATGGCGATAATAATAGTATATTTAGCACATTGTTTTGACCACTCGGGCTATGTACTGTTATCACTTATTAAAACCATTAATTTATAATACATTAATGTGTTAACTTTATTTATGTAGAACACATTAAAATTTATGTTCATAGGTTAAAAACGGGACAGCTCAATGAATCTTTACAGATGAAATACCTCTCTCTATTAAAATAGTCCACAGAACCATAAATAAGAACTCTGTTCCTACCCTCTTCCAAGCTTTCTCCCCCGTGTCAAAACTAGCACCAGTTCTTATTTCTAGCAGCATAGATTGGTTTTAGGTTAATAGAAGTACACAATGTTTCTTTTATGCTTGATTTCATATTTTCTTGTGAGATCTAGCCATATTCTTGCATGTGTTTGTAGATAATTTTCTTGCTTTTTCGGTGTTCTGTTCTATATTCAAACCACACATCTATTTACCTTTGTACTGTCAGTATTTAGAAACTCTCAAGCTTGAGGCAATTACGAATAAAGCTACGATAATGATATTTTGGTGAGCATGTTTACTCTTCTGTTGAGTATAGGAATCCAGTTTCGTCTCCCAGAGTTTGTATGTGTTCAGATGTAGTCGATAACTACTGAGGAGATTATGAAAAAGGTAGTGCCCGTGTACACTTCAACCAACAGAGCGTGATTGTTACAGTTCATGTGCCTTTTTGTTTATGACTGCTGTAGCTAATCTTTTATATTTTAGTCATGATAGTGATATATAGAGATATTGAATTGTGATTTTAAATTGCATTATGTGGTGCAAGTTCAGACATCACCATTTTAATGTTAAACTGTGGAGATGCGAAATAACTTGTTCAAGTTCCCAAAGCAAGTGGGCAGTGGAACCAGGATTCAAAGTGCACAACCCTAGGCTGCCTCCCTCTGTCACTGCTGTTATTTTATGCAATATTTTATGCTTTTGTTCATGGCTTGTGGTTATCATTTATATAGTAAATGGTTATTTATAAATAAATGGTTATCCTTTATAAATAAAAGGATTGGAAATAGTAGCATAACCTTGAATTATGCTTCTTACTTTCAACATCTTTTTTTTTTTAATTTATTTTCTAGCAGAGAGATAGAGATAGATGTATAGATAGATAGAGAGAGAGCACCAGGGCCACCACCTTGTGGGTCTGGCATATGTGGGTCCTGGGGAATTGAACCTGGAGCCTTAGGCACTGGAGGCAAGTGCCTTAACGGCTGAGCCATCTCTCCAGCCCACTTTCAACATCTTTAAGAATTATTTAAAATGACTCTAAACTTATAGTGGCTAGGCCCTAGAAAACTTAATGTACTTATTGACCTACATTATAGGTTTTCCTTCTTTAACTTACTAATAATATAAGAATTCATGCTGTGACCCTGCTAATGGCCAGTGGCTGAATACGAATCATAATCTCAGCTTTGGGGGAAGAAACGGTGGCAACATCCAAGAGTTGTGGTGCTAGGAATTGTGTGTAAGGAGAAGGTGGGGCAGAGCAGAGTGCCCATGCCTGCCTAGAGGAGGTTGACAATCCCTCTCTTAGTTGATCCGGCTATTTCTGTTCTTCCTACTTCTCAAATCAGGCTGATAACAATTGGGTTCTGCCCTGTCTGCATCCTTAAACCACTCCTCTCCCAGCCTCTGGATATTTGGCTCGCATCCTTCCTCTCCTTCCTGGACCTGTTTGATGTAGTCATGGGATTTAGGCACTGCTATCAAGCATGAAGAAGGCCTCTGGAAGGAGGTGCTGACTTGAGCTGACAGGGCCATCTGTCTGTACCCCCTCCTGGATCTCTCATCCCTGATAATCATGGGTACTTTCCCCCATGTGTATGGTTATGTATAAGAACTGCCAAGAGTCTTAGCATGGACATGCTTGTCAAAGGAGAAACCAGAGCAAAGATCAGGGACCCAGGCTGTGCTTTCTGTGTCACATTGATGACTAATTCATTAGAAGAGCTAATGTGGTATCCACCAAGTGTAGTTTAGCAGCTCCTCATTATTAGGTAGTAGGAAGGAAGTTGAAAGACTGATTTCTTTCTGGAATGGAGAAAGATCTAGAAGTACCCCTGACTCTGATGGTCTCATTATTTTGTTTTACTTTAATTTTTTATATATTTTTTATTAAGTAAAAACTCTGTATGTACAAGTCTTGTGTTGGTACCCCCATTTCCCTCCTCCCTGGCCATATTCCACTGAGGACCTTCCTCAGTGGGATTGCTGGGATGCTCCTTGGGATAAAGGGCTATGAGTTCTGCAAGCCCAAGTCTGTTTTATTTTGGGAAGGGGGGCAATGTCTCTGGATATTCTTCCCCACCATGGCTCTGTTACAGTCTTTCCACCCCCCTCTTCTGCAAAATTCCTTGAGCCATGGTGGGTGAGTTTTAAGTCTGCTTTAGTATTGAGGTCTTGAAGAGTCTCTGGATTTCTACTTTGGACTATTTTGAGTATCCTTTGAGTCTGCCTCTATTACCCTTGCGTGGGTTGTCAGGCTTGCTGTGGAAGCAGCACTTTTGCTCGTCTCACAACTTCCTCTGTGAGTTCACCTGGGTCCTAGCTGATGTATTAGTGTTGGTTTATCTCCTGCCTGGGAGTCAGCTATCCTTTCAGGTCTTGTTGGTAAAATTGGGTTATCCACAGTTCTTGCTGCCTTCTGAAAAAATACAGATTCTTTAGCAGAGAATGAGATCAGCATAGGTAAAATGGGACAAAAAGTGAGATTATACTAGGTATAGCCTCTCTGTAGGCCCGTGGTTACTTGGAGTTTCTCCCTTGGTCTCCATTCTTGGAATTTGTCTTGGATCCCAGTTCCAGCTACTGAGTGGATCTCTTAGCCAATCAGATAGCCACTAAAATTACCCACTTAGGTTAAATACCACTATTGCACAAGTGAGTAACTCTTGCCACACACAGTGTCCTCTGCTTTCTCCCTGCATCATGGGCCAATTTCCCCTGACAGCTCACGTAGCACATTTTTACTTTTAATTTTTATAGAACCTTTTTAGAAGTATAACAACATAAATGCTTCTAAATATGCAAATTGTATGCATACCAATTATTGAATTACAAAGTAAACCAACTTGAATAACTTCCAACCCAATCAAGAGAATTATCAACACTACACTCTCCCTTAGTACACTTCTGGGGTCTGCTACCCTTGTATATAACCATCCTGACTCCATTGTAGCCGCATGGGTATTATTCAGGGCATACACTTACTTCTGGCTTCTTTTGTTTAATGTTGGTCGTAAGATTTCTAGTGGTGTATAGAATTTTAAACATATATATATATATATATACATATATATACACCACTATTTATCCTGTTGTTAAGGTCATTTGAGTTATTTCCACATGATTGTTTTGTTTTTTCGAGGTAGGGTTTCACTCTAGCCCAGGCTGACCTGGATGTCAATCCTCCTACCTCTGCCTCCTGAGTGCTGGGATTAAAGGAGTGTGCCACCATGCCTGGCTTACAGTTTTGTTATCACTGGTCCTGCTGTGAGGACTTCTTTCATGTATCATTTGTGTGTATATATATATATATATATGTATATACACACACACATACATACCTTGGAACATGTCTGAGAGTGAGTTGGTAATCATCATATTATGTACACATTGTCAGTATCAATAGATATTGACACTTTTTTAAGTTGTTATATAAATTTGCACTCTCACCTGCTTTAAAAATTGGCTCCATATTTTATTTACATGCGTGTATGTATATGCATGTGCCATGGTATCTTGCCACTGCAAATGAATGCCCATCTGGCTTCATGTGGATGGCTGGAGACCTGAACCCAGGCTGGCAGGCTTTTCAAGCAAGCCCCTTTAACTGTTTAGCCATTGCCCCAGCCCCTGTTTCATGGTTTTTACATCTAGAATTATCAGTCTTCTTCATTTTTATCATTGTGGTGGTTAAGTGTTTCATAATGGTTCTAATTGTATTTCTCTAATGACTGATGTGACCAAAAGCTTTTCATATTAGTCTCCTTCTGTTTTGTTTTGTGAAGGACTTCAAGTCCATTGTCTGTTTGTGTCAGACAGCTGTATTTTCCTCTCAGGAGTTCTCTATATATTCTGGATGTGAGTCCTTTGCCAGGTATACTAATTATAAATATATGCTTCCATTCCACTGGTGAACAGATGCTTCTTTTAACCAACTATAATATCCATTATTACTGATAATTTAGAAAAGCAAGCCGTACCATAATGTGTTTTTAAATAGCACTTGGATTGGACTTTTTACCTATAGAAGATATCCTGTTGTTTAATGGGAGTTTGGAGTGGACATGAGACTTTATAAATGAATTTGCAAAGTTTTTTTTAATTCAAAGATTTTGTTTGAAATGTATTTAAAAAGATTTTTCTTTGAACTTTTTAATTAATTGTACAGAAATTGTATTATGAGAAGGTATTTTGTTTTAACAGAGATAAAAGTTTGTCAATTTTTGTCTTCAAATTAAGACACTTAAAAATCACTTTTTAGCAACCTAGAAAAAAGTTTTTTCTACATATAGGATACACATTTTAATAAGTTTTTAATCTGGAGTACTGGTGCATGCCTATAATTCCAGCACTTAGAAGGCCGAGGAAGGAGGATCTTGAGCTTGAGGCCAGCCTAGGCTACATTGGGAGTTCAAGACCAGCCTAGGCTATGCATTGATACCCTGTCCCCCAAACAAACAAAAATTCTTGGTAGTTTTCTAGAGTCACCCAACTTTAAAAAGGGTTAAAAGTATCAGTACCAGAAGGAAATGTGCCTCTTAGTCTAAGTGTGGCTGATCCTATTTGTACCTAATAATTTTCTTTTCTTTTATAATTTCAGAACTTTTTGAAAATGAGCATGTGCGCATTGGGCAAAAGGGTAAGTTTAGGCAGTTTTATTATAATTTATAAAAAAATGAGAGAGCTCTAGGTAAATGTCTCCATAAAATACTAAGCTGAAATGTATTCTCCATAAAGCCAAGTCACTTGAGAGGAATAGTATTTAGTCAGGCAGGCAATGTAATAGGAGTCTTTATTTAGAAGGAAGCACTTCATTTTAGCCTCCTCAATAAATGTCAGGTAGGGAAGTTCGCAGCTGTTCGCTGAGAAGGAAACACAGACACACATTCTTTGTGGAAGTTAGATTAAAACCCCAAGCAGCAGAATTTCATGTCCCAATCAAAGAGGCAAGCTCTCTCTAATGCGCCCACACACCTTCATTAGTGCTAATGAGAATCTGCTCCTGCATCAGCAGAGAGTGTAACAGCCGTGGCCGCCGATGGTTCTCGGTGTGAGGACTTAATCAGTGATGTAGGTCTTCCTATCCTGGACAATAATTTCTCCATCTTTTAGGTATTCATCTTTCTTTTATAAATCCTGTGCTGTTTTTTGAAGTATGAAGTGCTGGTAAGGCTTTGTATCAGTGAACCTTCTATGACAGTTATATTGTCATGTACCAATATTCCTCGGTTCATTTTAAAATCATATGTATTTAAAAGACTTCATTTATATGATTGGACTTTTTCATCAAACATAACTGCAAGTTAAATAACATATTCTCTATTTTATCTGATCCTTATATTTCCTTTGGCCATGTCGTTTTTATTTAGTACAAGAAATTTACCCCCTTTCTTTAAGAGGAAATAGAAGAAAATAGTGCTGTTAGGTGAAAATCAGCTGCTGTCTAGTATATGTCATTTTCTGGGCTTTCATTTCAGATTACTAGCTGATGTTTTCATTAAAGAAATAAGGATGAAAGCAAACAGATAATCTATTATTTTTTAATGTGGGTGGTTTAAGAATAATTTAGTTGAAAGGATAACAGACCTGTGTTCTTACTTCTTTTAAAATTCCCCTTTCTTGCTGGTGCTTGCAGATATCTAAAAACCAGTCAATAGAGATGGATCTCTTACAGACTTATGTATTTATCTTTGTCACAGACTTCATGTAGTACATGACTTCTACATATTAGAACACTCACTACTCTGTAGCATATGTGTACAAAAGGTTCTGAATGTATGATTTCACTTGATTGTAGAAGCAAACATTATTATGCATATATATTTGTAGTTTTAGATCTGTGGAGCTATGTAGTTACAGCACACTGACCTCAAGGTACCTACGTCAAAAAGCTTTTTCAGACTGAGGAGGATCTAGGGAAGCTTAAGTATCTCCTTTTAGAACTGTAAAGATGGCCGTCTCAAAATTCAGAGAGTAAAGGAAAAAGATTGGAAGAAATCTTGTCAGATATAAAGACTAAATGTTAGCTTCCAAGAAAGATTGATAACGACAGGTTCAGAGTTATTTCTTTGGTTCTGAGCTCTCTAATGGATTTAATGTACTTTGGCAGTTCTAGCACAGCAAGACAGCGCTGCCGCTCAGCAGTACGTCAGACAAGGAAGTCCCACGGCTCTGAGAGCCGAGCTGTGGGCTCTCATCTTGAATATCTCCAGTCAACCCGAGGTAAGAGCACGTGTTCTCTTTTTCCATCTCACAGACTGTTAACATTTCAATCATTCTGTCACTTTCTCCAGAAAGCCTAAGATCCTCCATGTTGAGATCAGAATACTCGCATTATATTCATTTAGTCAACAAATATTTATTTAATACCTTCTTTGTTCAATGCCCTGTTAGAATGCTGCGGCAAAAAAAA
>PVHP010043237.1:0-14622 GCA_004024765.1 Zapus hudsonius
TCCTCTCCTCTCCTCTCCTCTTCTCTCCTCTCCTCCCCTCCCCTCCTCTTCCCTTCCTTTCCCTTCCTTCTCTTCTTCCTCCCTCTTCTTCCTCCTCCTCCTCTTCATTCTCTCCCCCCTCTTCCTTTCTCTCTCTCTTTGCTGGGGAATCAAACTCAGGATCTTGCACATACTAGGTAAGTACTCTATCACTGAGCTACATCCCCAGCCCTGGGCTTTTTGAGAATAGGGTCCCAGGCTGGTCTTGAACTTTCAGTCCTTCCTCCTCAACCTCCTGAGTGCTAGGATTACAGGTGTGTACCTCATGCCTGGCTCTTATCCCTTTTTTTAACTGACCATGACTAACAATCAGATGTGTTCATATTCCAAATTTATTTATACCAATTATACTCATCTTTGTAATGAAATAATTGAAACAGATTGCATATGATGGAATGAAATAGGAATAAGGAAATAAATACAGCTATTTCTGAAAAAAATTGAATGTTTTGGAAAAATACAATAAAGGCAAGTCACAAAGGAAAACATTAAAAATAAAGCAAAAGCAACTTCTTGTCTTCAGTCTGGTTTAAGAACAGGTCTGTCTAGACCCACATTCTGGGAATATGAGTGCTTCCTCTCAACCTGCTTCTGAATCTGCACCTGCTGGCTAGTCTTCCTGATCACATTTGCCCTGAGCACATACATGCCTTCCCCCTTCCCCCCAGGTGTCTGCTCCCTTGGGAGTTTCTCAGTGGTCTTGGGTTATATCTGCAGCCCATTCAACACGCCAACATTTTCTCTCCCCTTCCTGTATCTTTCTCATTTGTATTTGTTCACTCTGGATGGCTTCCTCTTTCTTGTGGGTCTCCCTTGTCCTGCTTCCCCTGCACACACTGGAGTAGAAGCTCCATGAGGGCAGGGGTATTTGTCTCTTTCATCCACTATTGTATACCTTATGCTTGATTAGTATTTGGCCCACAGAAGGTTGTGTGTTGATTGGCACAGAACCTCTTTTTGCAACAGGGCCAGGCTGGCCTGTCTAAGCATTGCATTTAGCAGTGGCTTTGGGGGGACAGTGGGACCTGCAGAGTGTGTGATCTCAGCAACCTCAGTAGCAGGCCTTAGGAGAAAACAGTGGAAAGTCTCTTTCCTGGTAGTTGATGCTCAACACAGAGTAAATTTCCACTTTGAACTCATGACCACTTGGAAGAGCTTTGCAAACAGAGTTGTGTTCTGGGGCTTCCCAGTTCTTCCCTGCATTCTCTCACAGGACCTCTGGCTTCTGTGGGTCATATCATTTGTATCCTCAAATCTGGGCACAGATTACAATGGTAAGCCCAGTTCTGTACTCAACTCACTCAGGGTGGCTGATTCCATGTGTGGGATGTCAGTTTCTTATAATGATGATGTTGATAAGAAATTTATCCTCATGGCTTTTTCACCTGGCTGGCCTTGGTTGAATGAGGGCTTCCTGTGAAACAAGGCAGGGTCTGCAAAACCATCTAAAGTACAGCACCTATCCATTCAAACCCCATGATTTCATTTTCTAAGATGTAAAGAAATCTCAGAAGAGGGGATTAGAAGCAGGCTGAGTGTCACCAAGTGCTTCTGAGGCACAGCTGAGACTCAGGGCTGTTCTGATACGTGTCATATAGTCAACTTGATTATTATTTGACAATTATTTATCCTTTTTCTCTCCTGCCTGTTCACTTTGGGTTTTGATATGTGACATTCCTTGGCTAATGAAGGTTAGCTGAGGCTTGAAATCTACTCCTGGAGCTGGGCCTGCCTTCCTATGTTCTGGTATTACCAGACAGGTTTACACCCTCACTAGCCCATTAACCTGAGGTGGTTTGATTCGGGTGTCCCCTATACACTTATGCATCCTGAATGCTTGATCCCCAGCTGATGGCAGTCTGGAACCTTATTGGAGATGTGCTGTTGGGGGTAGGCTTGTTGGTGTTATAGCCGGCTTCCTCTTGCCAATTTTGGCACATTCACCTATTGCTGTTGTCCACTTGATGTTGGCCAGGAGGTGATGTCCACCCTCTGCTCATGCCATCATTTTCCCTGCCATCATGGAGCTTCCCCTCAAGTCTGTAAGCCAAAATAAACCCTTTCCTCCACAAGCTGCTTTTGATCAGGTTCTCTTTGCCAGCAATGAGACAGCTGACTGCAACAGTTAAATTGCTACCTGAGAGTGGGATTGGTCATTGCTGCTAGAGCCCTGATTCTGTGGTTTGGACTTTTGGAACTGAATTGTAAGAGGATAGATTTGAAACCTCAGCCTAAGAGATGCCTTGCAGTGCTGTACATACAGCTTAATGGTCCACTCTGGTTAGATTTGAAAGACCTGACTGCAGTAAGAACTATGGACTCTGAGGTTTGGCTTATGAGGGTGAGAAGGAACTTGGTTGGGACTGGTCTAGAAGCAGTTTTTATGAGAGGCTTGCTGCATTCTGCCTGCTTGTGTCCTGAGAACTTGTTCAGGGTTGCTTTGTGTAGAACCAGACTGGTGTGAGTAGGAGATGGTACAGAAAGAAATGACTCTTTGGGCTTAACCTGCTGCCCATTCAGCTGCAATTGTTTGAGAGATTGCAACCATTGAGACTGGGCCAGGTGATCTGCATTGGAACAACAGGAAGAATGCAGACTCTCATAAGTAAGGGGTCTGAATGTTGAAGTTTTCCTGCTCTTCAAAGTTGACTTTGTTTCTCCCCTGGATTAACAATTTAGTAGCCCACCTGGTACTATGGAGTATAACAAATTCAGGAAGGGAGGGTCATTGGATTTGCAACATAGTTTGGTTTTTTGGAAATGGTCATGGGCAGTGTAAAGAAGGTGTGTTGGATTGCCTGAATGTAGGCCCAATGGGGCCATGAGAATGAACCATTGCTTGCAGTAGAGACCCAGTGAAATATCAGGACTATGGGATGGCTGCCAAGGAGAGCTGTCAGCACTAGATGATGTTTTCTCTGATGTGAGTAGCCTAGCTGGAGTGGTGGAATTGGAACTCCAGAGAGAATAATCAGACTTGGAGTTAGAGTTTGATATTTACTCTGTTTGTTTTAAAACTTGTATTGGTTCAATCTTTGTTATGCCCAATGCTATCTTTTGCAGTGTGAATATTTATTCTGTGCCATTGTGGGGTTTTTTTTTGGTGTGTTTTTGAGGGTTTTTTTTGTATTATGGCTCAGTTTATGACCCTGAGCAAATATTATGGGAATATTTGAACATCATTGAGATTGATTTTAAAAAAAAACTATGGGGACTTTAAGGGTTTGACTGAATGCATTACATTTTACATCATGTATGGTTGTCAGTTTGTGGGGGCCAGAGGCAGAATGTGGTGGTTTGATTCAGGCATCCCCATAAATTTAATGTGTTCTAAATGCTTGATCCCCAGCTGATGGCAGTTTTGGAATTGGAACCTTGTTGGAGCTATGTTGTTGGGGTGAACTTATAGGGTTATAGTCAGTTTCCCCTTGCCAGTGTTTGGCACATCTTCCTGCTGCTGTTTGCCACCTGCTGTGGTGGAGGTGATGTCTACCCCTCTGCTCATGCCATCGCTTTCCCTGCCATCTTGGAGCTTCCTCTAGAGTCTGAAAGCCAAAATAAGCCCTTTCCTCCATAACCTGCTTTTGGTTGGGTTCTTTTCTGAGCAGCAACAAGGAGCTGACTGCAACAGATGTTAATAAATGCATGAAAAAAGTGGGCCTGGATCAGCCCACCTCCAGTAAACCCACACACTTGTAATAGGAATGAAGGACTAACACAGCCAGTGATTGAGTTTGGGGTAGTTTGTTATAGAGCATATTATGGCAGGAACTGATGAACACAGTTGGATATCTTATTAGTATTCCAACACAACTCATCCAAAGTGAACTATCTTCTCTACTTAACTTGTCCCTCTTCCTTCTCTCCTTCCTCCATATATCCAGTAGCACAGACACAGTGCGACTCCCCTATCCCTGGCCCCAGTTGCATGTGTGGATTCCTTGTGTGAGATGTAAATTTGTTGACTGGCGCAGAACCCCTTTCATAAATAGGGCCAGACAGGTTCTATTTACTCTTCCACTTCTTTTATATTATGCAATATCTTTGCATGTGCATGTAATGTGCCATGCACACATGTGTGTATCTGATGTAATGTGCATTGTTTGTGCATGTGCATGTGTCCTTCTGGTACCCCACGTGCTCACCTGTGATGGAGTGTGCTCAGCTGTGGCAGCCAGAGCAGAGCATCAGGTGTTCCCCTCCATCACTCATCCACTCATTCTTGTTTGAAATGAATTCTTTTACTGATCCTGGAGCTCACCCTTTTTCTTGCTAGCTCTGTGATTCAAGGTCTCTGCTGTCCTTATGAGCCTAAAGTTACAGGCATGTGTGGCCATGCCCAGATGTTCCGTGGGTTCTGAAGATTCAAACTCAGGCAGTTTCAGGTGTCTCAGGGCCTGATGCTTCCACAGGAAACACAGGAAGCCATCTCTCTCATATATTTGATCCTTATTGCTGGTATCCTTCATTCTCTGTCTCTAGTCATTTCATTATTTTTCCAACAGGTTCCCATTCTCCTGTTGCTAGTCTTTCAATAGAATCATCCTAGCACTCCAAGCCAACTTCCTGAACCACATTGTGACCCAAAAAGCCAGTAGTAGTTCCCTGTCATTTCCACTGAGAAAGTAAAAATCTGAAGATGTAGGCAGACCTGATGGCTCAGGCCTTAATCCTAGCTACTACTGAGACTGTCTCAATGGATAAAAGTAAGGATGTGTCTCTGTGGTAGAGTGCTTGCCTAGGATTACAAGGCCCTAGGTTCAATCTTCAGTTCCACAAAAAATAACTAATAAAACATAAAGATGTTAGGAGGAGAGATGAATTGGTGGTTAAAGGTGATTACTTGTAAAGCCTACTGGCCTGGGTTTGTGTCTGGATTTCATATGCAGTGTCAAGAGGCCCTGGTGTACCCATTCTCTCTCTCTCTCTCTCAAATAAATAAAAAATAATTAAAAAATATGGTAGGAAGCTGGTGGTGCTTTTAATCCCAGCACTGGGGAGGCAGAGGTAGGAGGATCACCATGAGTTCAAGGCCACCCTGAGACTACCTAGTGAATTCCAGGTCAGCCTGGATTAGAGGGAGACCTTAACTCAAGAAACCAGAAAAAAAAATGTCAGGTGTTCTTAGGTGTTAGAAAGAATAAAGGGGGGACTGGAGAGATGGTTTAGTAGTTAAGGTATTTGCATGCAAAGCAGAAGGACTCAAATTTGATTCCTCAGTACCCACATAGAGCAAGATGCACAAGGTGGCACATCTGTCTGGAGTTTGTCTGCAGTGGCTAAAGGCCCTGGGGTACCCATTCTCTGTCTACATTTTCCTTCCTTCCTTCTTTCCTTCCTTCTTTCTTTCCTTTCTTCCTTCCTTTTCTTCCTTCTTTCCTTTCTTCCTTCCTTCCTTCCTTTCTTTTTCTCTTTCACTCTCTCAAATAAAAATGAATAAATTTTTTTTTAAAAAAAAGAAAGAGTAAAGGGGATGAATTAGATTTCTTTTGCCAAAAGTGGTCCAGGCCTTCTTCATAAGTGACAAATGTATTTCTTATCAGCATCACTGGTCACTAGTCAGAGAACACACTTAGTGTTTATCACAGTCCTACTTTGTGATCTTGTTTGTTTCACTAGGAAAAGAAGGAAAGCTGCATGGCTTGGTGAGCTCGGGCTGCTATCACAAAGACCGTAGACTTGGTGGTAACAAACAACAGAAATAGATTCCTCACAGTCTGAAGACTGGGAAGTTCCAGTTGAGTGTCTGGTGGGGGCTGCTTCCTGGTGCTCACATGGCATCTTCCTACAGTGTCTTCCCACGAGAAAGAGGATGTGTGATCTCTCTCTGTAGCTTCTTTCATAAGGGGACTAATCCCACCTGGGAGGACTCTACTCTCATGACCCAGTCAGCCCTCAAAAGCTTCCCTTTTAATACCACTGCTAGAAGGCTCTGTTTTATGGGTATTAGTGGGGCCACTGAGATCAGTGAGAACCTTGGAAAGCCACCAATGAAGAGGTGTCAAAGCTGACTGAAATTTGGGATGATGTCATGGTGCTATCAGATTTAGGGCATCCTTGTACTATGCATTTATCTCTGCTGGCTGTCATCGGGAGATTAAAGCTGCCACTTTTATCTGGTCCTATAACAGGCACTGCGGTTTGGCATGGGAAGCAAAGTCTCTCTGGGGACACATCACTTCATATTCACCAGCAGTTAGATGAAATATGATGAAGTACTTGGAATAAGAAATCAAAGTGATTTGCTCTCACAAAGCAGAACCCATAGAATAGCAAACAGATGGAAGAAGACCGAGAGACCAGAGCCTGGGTCACGCTGCACCTTGGTGCTCCTCCTCTTTCCTCTTGTAGGATTGGAGGAGCTGAGGGAGGGGGAGGAGTTTACCCAGTATCACCTGGCAGGTAACAGAGCTGCATCAGAAGCAGGTAGGTCTCTTCCTGGGGAGTTCTCCCTTCTTCCAGCCCCCAGCTTTTCCAGCATGGCCTAAAAAGACCCCTTGTTTTTAGACAAGTGTCCTTTGAGTCCCTCTGTGCCCCCCTCTCCAGGCAAAGTGGGTGTGCAGAAGCTCCAAGTCCGTTTGCCTTCATCATCCTTTACAGCCCAGGGCCATGACATGCATGTGGGACACCCAGAATATTACAGCCACAACCTGTGAGCCCCACAGGAAAGCAATTGGCAGCCATAAGTGCTATGGTGTGTGTGTTTCCAAAATTTCATGTGTCGGAAACTTGTTCTCCAATGAAACCATGTTGAGAGTGGGTTAAACTAGTCACTGGGCTGTTGCAGAAATGGCTTTGTTATAACACCGAGTTCTCACTGTCTTGCCATGTGATGCCCTCTGCCCTCAGATGCTGGTGCCATGCTCTTGGGTTTCCCAGCTACTAGAACTGTAAGCTAAATAAACCTCTCTCCTTTATAAATTCCAGGATCTCAAGTAACCTGTCACAGCAAAAGGAAGCAGAATAAAATGGTGACCAAAGATTGACCCCAGGACTTCTGCTCATAATGTAACAACCTGCTGATGTGATTCAAGGGAAAGAACACAGTAGTGCCTGGGCAGTATGCTTGCCAAAGATGTATACCCTAACCATAACCAGGAAGAACCAATTCCCATACATAGACTGGAGGTGCAAAATTAGCCTGAACTCTTAAATAGCAAAAGACGTGATAGCCAAAGCAACATATGATCCTTGACTGGATGTTGGATTCCAAAAACAAACAAACAAAGAAACAAACACACCAAAAGCTCTAGAGACATTTTGGGAAAGCTGGAGAGGGTTGGGTATGAACTCTGTCTGAGACCCTATGATCATATCAATGTCCATGTCTTGGGTGTGATGATGGTACTGTGGATTCTGCAGTTGGTAGGAAACGAGATACATCCTGTTGTGCAAAATCTTCACCCTGATATGAATATTATAAAAGGGAGAACAAACCTGCAGGGAATGTCAAGGGCAGGGGAATCTGGGAAAAGGGTTTGCTGGAATTCATAAATGATTCAACTTTTCCCTTGGTTTGAAGTGCCTCAAAATAAACCTAGAGAAAAAATAAAGTTAGCGGATATTATGATCATTTTCTTCACAAAATATCCAAAATATATCATTTGATGATGTATATTATTCTATCATAGAATTATGATCCAATTTATTCACCAAATCTATTGTGAGATCGTATATTTTTACTATTATTAATGATCAGTGGTTCTCATAGTTAAACCTTATGCATTTGTGGTTGTTTCTAACGATGTGCTTATAATGACAGAGGGAAATTAAAAAAAAACTTGGGCTCTGATGGAATGAATTCTTATACTTTAGGATGAAAAGAGACTAAGTTTGTCAACAAGATGCAAAGGTTTTAGCTTGGCAGAAAAGAATCTCTCTGTGGTGGATTTTAGAATCTGGGGGAAGGGAAAATGCATATCTCAGAATTTAAGACATTCAATAGGAAGAGATGGAGAGCATGATGTGTGAACTTATCCAAGGAGACAAACCAATATCTCCTCACCCCAGGTGCAGCCTCAATCATAAATGATTCCACTCAAATACAGCTTGGTGAACCAACAAGTTTAACTGGGTTTACCTGCAGGTCAGACAACTCAATAGCAACTATACCAGTGAAGAAGTCTCTCTCAGCAGCCACTGGCTATATAAATGCTTGGGGAGAGGTGTGGTCTTATGAGCCCTCTCCTTTAGCAACCGTAACTCCATGGATACTCAAGGTGGGGTGGGGGCTTGTGAAGCCCTCCACTTCTGTGTCGCAGGCCACTAACAGAGTTCAAGAGGGCGATGGCATATCATGCAGTGAGGACAGTGGTTCTGGTGGCAGCCGGAGAACTTGGAAACTAGAACAGGCCCTGGTCCTTCCCAGGAATGGTGGGGCTCTGGAGTTGCTTTTCTTCCTAAGCTCCCCAGGGCTCAGTGCTGAGAAGAGCTGGGGGTAGAATCCAAAAGATCTAGGAGGGGGTGGAAGTCAATGTCATGGGGGAGGAGACAGAAGAGGTACTAGGCAGCCCTGGGGAGAGGGAAAATGCAAAAGCGTAGCTAAGACTTCAGTCGGGGCCATGATGCAACTTGGGAGGTTGAGGCAGGAGGATCTCTAGTTTGAGGCCAGCTTGGGATACATTGTAAGACCCTGTCTCAAGAAACCCAAACAGGAGAGAGAGAGAGAGAGAGAGAGAGAGAGAGAGAGAGAGAGAGAGAGAGAGAGAGAAAGAAAGAGAGAGAGAGAGAACATTACGTGGGATGGGATGGGATGTGCTTCTGTCTCCTACCAGGGATCTCTTCAGTGCTTTTGCAGTTGAGGTTTTGGGGGTGACATTCTGACTCCTTTCAAGAGGGGGACAGGATCAAAGCAGAGATGCTCTAGGGAGGACTTGGTGCATTATCACATGATTTTGCAGGAAGAGGAGTATAATAGACATGGCTGCAAACGACAAGGTCTTCTGTCTTTGCCTGCCTTTGAGGCGCCAGTCCGTGATGCTGGCTGTGCTGAGTTACTCTTCGCTCTTCCTGGACAACCATTGCTGGACTTAGGAGACATTTAATTTTTTCTTTCTTTGTTTTTCAAGGTGGGGTTTTGCTCTAGTCCAGGCTGACCTGGAATTCATTATGTAGTCTCAGGGTGGCCTCGAACTCACAGTGATCTTCCTACCTGTGCCTCTCGAGTGCTGGGATTAAAGGCATGTGCCACCACACCCAGTCTCAATTTTTTAATTTTATTAGAACACAACATGATTTCTGAGGCTTTATCAGTTCAAAAATCAATAAAGGAAACTCAAAACCCAGCAGGCTTCTCTCCAACAGAAGGCTCACTTGTGACTTTTGTCTTTACTAGCATGGTACTTGCTCAAGTTGGGTTTGTTTAAAGCAAAGAGAAAATATAACTTAAGAAATAAAGATATTTTTGTGCTAAAAGGATCTTGAGGTCCACTGAAAACTAAAATTCTCTGAACAGAGGTTAGGGTCACGCACTCAAATGTCCACAGGACTGTGCAAGAAGAACCCCGAGTCAGCTTCACATGGATAAGTTTAGAGCACCAGGTTGGAGAGAGGCCAAGGTAATCACCCTTCTGAAATTGGAGCTTTCTGAGGAGTTACTGGTATTATATCACAGGCTGCATGACGGGGCCTTAAGGCCATAGGTAGAGCATGCCAGGGGTCAATGAAGCCAGAAAGAGAGGGGCTTCAAGGAGGGGCAAGTTTCCACACCTGGTGACCCACCTCCACGCCAGGACCCAAGGAAATGTGGAGAATCAGGAAGGCACCCAGGACCCAAGGTCATGACTCCAGCAGCCTTGGGGCACCCCTGGGATCAAGGGGGCTGGCCTCGATTTCCCTTTGTTGGACTTTGGTTGGGGCAGTGCGGGGGAGGGGAGGGCTGCTTTTGGTCCTGCTTAGTGAGGGGGCAGAGGATTTTCAGAGAGAAACCGCTTCGGTGGGCATGGCTACCTCTGGAGGAGAAGCGCATAAACTTCATATTTTTATGAAAAGCTTTTCTATCTTGTGTGTGTTGCAGAGGTTGAACCCAGGTCTTCAAGTATGCTAGGCAAGCACTTCTCCCGCTGAGCCCTCTCCTTTTTAACTTTTTATTCTAAGATGGGGTCTCCTGAAGTTACCCAGTCTGGCAGTGAACTCACAATCTACCTGCCCAGCCTCCCTAGAAGCCAGATTACAGACCTGCACCATCAGGCCTAGCTTCAACTGGAAATTCAAAAAGTTGGAGGAGGGCCAAACTGCTGTGTGGGTAGGGTTTGGTGGTGAGCAGGAGGGAAGAGAGAAAGGGCCTTTAACTTGGGAGGATGCAGGATTGTGGAGCAAAGAGGAGCTTGCTTAGGTTGTGTGTGTGTGGTAGTTTGAATAATGTCCCCCTAAAGAATTAAGGATTTATTAAAATTATTAATTGTCTCCAGGCTTCTGGCTAGAGGAAGTACCACTTTGGCCTAGCCTCCTGGGGACTGACCCTTTCTAATTTGGATGTAAAATAGTAAGGATAGATATGCAAAAGAAGAGCTGGAACCCTGACCTGGAGTCCTGCATTTTGTGAATCAGTGTGTTACAGTGTGTTTGCTTGGTGCTGATGCTGGGCTTCTGTCTCTGTCTCTGCTTGCTTCTATGAAAGGGGGCCAACTTTCCCTTAACTTCTTCCCCTGGATCTGTTCAATAAATTTTCCTCCCCAAATTGTGCGTGGTTTGGAGATTCATCCCAGTGGCGTGTGGCTGACTACGACAGTGTGTGTGTGTGTGTGTGTGTGTGTGTGTGTGTGTGTGTGTGTGTGTGTGTGTTGTGGCAGGGCAGCAATGCAGTGGGTAAAAGGAGAACCAGAGAAAAATGAATTCAGTTTTAGCAAGTTATGGTTGAGGTCATGATTCAGCATATTGTTGAGGCAAGGCCAAGGATATCTTCATTAACCTTGAACTCAACAAGTGCCCACAGCATTGCCAGCTGCCTGTGATCTGTGCTCGGATTCTTTGTGTGCATCATCAGGCAGTTATTGTCCGTACTAAAAAGAAGCCTCTGGGAAATTTGTAGACTCTTCACTGCTTCTGCTTTGAGGCTTTGGGGGCCATATTCTGACTCATTTCAAGATGGGGAATGTCAGAGCTGAGGTGGTCTGGGGAGGGCTTGGAATATTCCGGTTTCATGAACTTAAACTTTGCTTTTTGCAGTACATCAAAGACAACACGGAAGTCACAGAAGTAACCTGGGTTCCTTGTAGAAGATTAGGAAAATACTCAAACTGTAAAGGGAAAATTTCTATAATTTTAGTCCCTATAGTAACAATCCCTAGCTTCATATCCTTCAAGGAGTTTTGTTGATCATGTATACTTAAATATTTTACCAAAGTGAAATCATAATGTAAAACCTCCAAGGTAATTTGTCTTTTGCGCACAACATATCTTAAACATCTGCCTACTAATGGAATAATTTGCTGTAGCCCAGTTATTTTTGTGGTTGGTTAGCATTTATTCCATTTGAAGGAGATATGGACACATGTTGCTTATCTACCATAAACAGTGTCTTTCCTGATGCTAAATCTTTGCACATATTCCCAGTTATGTTCTTAGGATAAACCCCAAAACAGCAAGAAGCAAAATGTATAAAAATAAAAAATAAAAAGAAGCAAAATGTATTATTTGTAAAGTAAAATTATATGTCCAGCAATCTTTTTTTTTTTTCTTTTTCGAGTTTCCTTGAATAAAGCAAAGGTTTGGGGGAATATTGGAGTCAAGAATTAATGGAATTTCAGAAGAGAAGATATTTAGGGATTGGTCCATCTGTGGTAGAGCTGTGGTTACTAACTACTGCGGATTGGCTGGCAGAGCATGGGACTGTCTCTGATTGGCTGACTTTCAGAATTATGGCTATTCATGATTGGGTGACTCTGAAGCTTGGGTTTCTCTTACAGCTGACATTTCCATAATGCCATGGATTTTAAATATGTTGTGAGGCCTTGTTGTCAGTATGGTTAGAGAACAGTCTTTCTTTCTTCTTTCTTTCTTCTTTCTTTCTTTCTTTCTTTCTTTCATTCTTTCTATTTTTGTTTCTTTTATTTATATTTTTAATAGCAGTCTGTTTAAAAGAAGACCAAGACACTTTGCTGGAGACTAGAGTAGATGGATAGATCCCGGCAGGTAGTCAGGGGACAGCCCACTACGATCTTACATCACAGTTTAGCCACACATAACTCAGCTCATCCCAGTCAAGCCTTCCATGCCCAAGTGAGGACCGGTTTCTACCCTCTGAGCCCAGGCCGATTGGCAGGACGTCTGGCACAGGTGAGTGCCCACCCCCGAGGGTGAATTCTAAATTGAATCCACGTAGAAACCCAGGGTTTTTCTGCCTTGACCTTGGGCTACACACCTGGCTGGGTGAGATGCCAGAGTGTGTGGGTGGGGTATTTTCATCATGGATTTTACTTTTACCTTTTAATCTCTTTTTGAAAGTGCACACTTCTTTTTTCTGATTCCTGGGTCACTTTTTCTCTCCTCTTGCCCCCCACCCTTCTCCCTCATGTCTCTGAAATGCTTGAATAAAGTGCGGTGTTTTATAAAAATCCTTCTCAGTCTCAGTTGCCAACTCTTTGGTTAATTGAATGACAAGAACTCAGGGTTTTGGGAAGTCTTTCCTCATCCCCTCTACCCTGCTTCACCTTACTCCCAAATTGAATGGCCAACTTGCCAAACTGTTAGCGCTATATTTAAAGCAATACACTAAAATGGTAGGACAGCTAGAAGCTTTGCTATGAGAAGGGACCTCTGGGGGCCACGGTAGTGCCAGGCTGATGAAGACGAGGAGAGCAGCATGATTATCAACTGTAAAGCCAGACCCTAGCAAAAGGCATTATGGGTTGACAATGGAGTGCTCAGCTCAGGAACAGAGGTGTAGGGAGACCGAGCCCTAAACTTTCACAAAGACATAGGTCATACAAGCTGGTCAGGACTCTGGGGCTTGGATTCAGTGAAACTGTCTGCCAGTTGTAGCTGAGTCTCTTGTCAACTATGTGACCTAAGGCAGGTTATTTAGGCTTTCTGAGCCTGAATGCTTCATTTATAAAGTGGGGAAAAGGAAGATTGCTCAGTGGTTAAAGGCACTTGCTTGCAAAGCCTGTCATGATTTAATCAGTCAGCACTCCATGTAAAGCCAAATGCAAAAAATGGCACGAATATGTGGCTTTTGTTATAGTGGCAAGAGGCCCTGGTGTTCCCATACACATTCACACACACAAAAATGAAAGTATTAAAAAACTAATGTGGGGAAAGAAACAGAGTGTCTCTCTGAGGAACATTACAAGATCGACACACAACCTGGTGGGTGGTAATTCTGAAGACGAAGCCTTGGAGTGTTTAGTCACTGATGAGCTCAGTTATTATTACTGGGGATTTCAGTGCACAGCAGCGTACAGCTACTGTGCCCTCCTGGGAATGACAGGTCAAGATGGGCTCCCTGCCCTGGAGGAGACTACTGAGACGAGAGGGAGTGAGTACACAGGATATGGTCCTGAGAGACCTGGATGGAAGCACCTGTGGCAAAATAAAAAATGAGGTGGGGCCCGTAATCAGGAGATAGAGAGACACACACAGAAGGATTGCCAGAAGTCAAGCTAGCCTGGGCTGCATAGTGAGCTCCAGGCTTCCTGCCTGAACTAGAGTGAGACCCTGTCTCAAAAACAAACAAACAAATCCAGAGGAGAGAAAGAGGTGCAAGAATGTGTGTAAATAAATAAATCATGTAAAAAGAAAATATATTCATAAATGACCCACAATAACAAAAAGAGGTTAGGAAGAAGGAAAGCCACAAACATGCTTACTTTTGGAGGATAAACTTTTCCTTTTGTTTTCCAAATTTTATGCAATATGATTATAATCATGTGAAGTAATTTTATTCCCTGCCCATTGCTAAAGAGGACATATAAAAGAGAGAGGAAAAATAAAGAGGAATGAAGGGACCATTGACATTTGAGTCACATTAAATTTAAAAATAACTGTTTTTAGTACTATAGAGAATCCCATATTTGGTGACATGAGGGGAGTTTAGGAGTAAATTTAGCATGCAACAATCTGCAAATAACTTTTAATCCGTTAGTTACATCAGTATTTTTGTCGCCAGTGAGTGGAGCCGATTGACTTCTGCTTTTAAAGAAGCCATTTAGAGAAATGTCATGTGCAGTCATTGAAATGAGAAGCATGAGAGATTGTAGATTCATTAAAAGCTATTTTCTGAAGGTGGTTAGATTCTAAATGTAATCTGGCTATAAAAATACAGAAATGCCAGCCCAAGTCATAAAATAAAGCCAATAGGTCAAAGACCACATTCAAATGAAGGTTTTAATAAATATTTCAGTAAGTGAAAAATTCACTTACTTGCTCAGTAGATATTGATGGAGGACAGTAGCTGGTCATGTCCCTTGATGCTTGCTGGTTGTCCACACTGGGGCTATTCATGCTCCGTATTGACAGACTTCACTTTCTTCTTTTCTGAAGGGGTGCTTGCAGGGTTCATTGTGTCAATGCAAAACACAACTCCCACCCCAAAAGGGAATAAGAGATAGTTAATTTCATGCTTATTAAATATTATTAATTTAA
>PVHP010043238.1:0-14772 GCA_004024765.1 Zapus hudsonius
GGTGCAGGTTCTGTGAACCAGACCCTTGGGTCACACTAGAGAAACTCCATGAACGGAGTGGGCAGGAGAGCAGACCTGTGACGAAAGCCAAGAATCCATGGCTGTAAAAGGTAAGCAGTGGTGTAAGAGGATGGGGAAGACCTGGGCTGAGGGCTGATGCAAGTCCCACTGTGGAAAGGGGGTTGGTGACAGAAAGGAGTGCTTTGAGTGAGGACTCTGGTAACAAAGGTTACCAGAAAGGACTTAAAAGTTGTCATCCATGCTGGGCATGGTGTCACACACCTGTCATCCTAGCACTTTGGAGGTGAAGGCACCTTCCAAGGAGTTCAAGGCTAGCCTTGGCTTCATAGCACGTTTGAGGCCAGCCTGGGCTACATGAGACCTTGTCTCAAAAGACAAAACATAAAGGAGGTTATCCACAATCATCATCCTTGAGTTTGTGAACCATATTGTTACAAGAGATGTTAAGATTGGCTTAAAACATCCTTTCAAAGATGTGAACAAGGGCTGGAGAGATGGCTCAGCGGTTAAGGCACTTGCCTCCGGTGCCTAAGGCCCGGGGGTTCAGTTCCCCAGGACCCACATAAGCCAGACCCACAAGGTGGTGGCCCTGGTTCTCGCTCTCTCTCTCTCTGCTTGAAAATGAATAAATAAAATATTTTTAAAAAAGATGTGAGCAACAGGTGAAGAGATGAACAGCCTCTCGATTGATAGCTCGTGTCAGATCACCCAAGACATGGTGAGAGGAGGGACCAGCAGTGGAGGTTTTTGGTCCCCATGAAGCCAGCCTTCTTCCCGCAGGTCCTGAAGTCTCAGTGTCAGCCTCACGCTAATGATAACAGGCTGCTTCCCAGAAACAAGTGCCCACAGCACAGCGGGGCAGGTACAGAAATACACCGGAGGCTTGCTTTCAAGCAGTTTGGCCACGAATAGAGTTTACAAAACAGAAACACATGGCAAGATGTTTGTGTCCAACAGCTTGGCGCTCCTTAAAGTTCTTGGTAGCTGAGTGGGTGCAAGTGTTGGGGAAAGGAGGGGGGAGGCATGAGAGGGGGTAATGTCACAATTTGCAGTTTTCTATTTCAGATCAGAGAAAAGCTGAAAGACATGTCAATGCTCCACATAGAATTTTTTTTATATTTTTTTTTATTCATTTTCAAGCAGAGATACAGAGAGAGAGAGAGAGAGAGAGAGAGAGAGAGAGAGAGAGAGAGAGAGAGCGCGCACCAGGGCCACCACCTTGTGGGTCTGGCTGATGTGGGTCCTGGGGAATTGAACCTGGGGCCTTAGGCACTGGAGGCAAGTGCCTTAACTGCTGAGCCATCTCTCCAGCCCTCCACATAGAATTTTAATAGCAACTAAATGGAATCTGTTTGGGGACAGGATCTTAAAGGTGTACGCAAAAAGTGAAAAAGCTGGGCATGGTGGTGGATACCTGTTTTCTGAGTTGGGGAGGCTGAAGCAGGAGTCTTGTGAGTTCAAAGCTAGCTTAGTCTACATAACAAGTACCAGGCCAGCCAGGACTCCCCCCCTATCTCAAAAAAAGAACAAAGAAGCCGGGCGTGGTGGCGCACGCCTTTAATCCCAGCACTCGGGAGGCGGAGGTAGGAGGATCACCAGGAGTTCAAGGCCACCCTGAGACTACACAGTGAATTCCAGGTCAGCCTGGGAAAAACCGAAAATAAAAAAAAATATTTCCAATAAAATGTTTTAGAGGCTGATGCAGGGGAATTGCCATGATATTGAGGCCAGCCTGGGATGTACAGTGAGTTTTAGGACAACCCGGATTACACAGCAAGGCCCTGTCTCCAAAAAACAAAACCAAACACAACCGCTTCCTATTGGTATCAAATCATGATTTCCCCAAATTCTTGTAGCCAATTACAGCAGATTTTAGGACAGAAAATACTGGAAGCATCTAGCTGTTTTAGAGGCTAGATGGACCAGGGTATGGCCATAGCGATGGGACACTACGCAGCCACTTGAGACAGCAAATAGAGCTGAATGTGGTGGTTTCTACTTGTAATCCAGCACTTGGGAGGCTGAGGTAGTAGGGGTTTGAGTTCAAGGCCAGCCTGGGCTACTTAATGAATTCTAGGCCAGCCTGGATTGTAGAGTAAGACAGTCTCATAAAACCAGAATGATAAACCAGAAGACACAAATGTGTGGAAATGGAACTATCACAAATAGGAATAACCTACTTGTAACCTCTATTTATTCTATATATAGCCTATATATAACATATACCCTACATATAAAACAACAAAGATAATTAGTTCAGTGTGTGCCCACACATGAAAGCATGTACTTATGTGTAAAATTTCTTTTTTTATTTTAAAGTACTTTATTTATTTATTTATTTATTTATTTAATTTTTTATTTTTTTTAATTTTTTAAAATATTTTATTTATTCATTTCCAATCAGAGAAATACAGAGAGAGAGAGAGAGCGAGCGCGAGAGAGACAGAGAGAGAGAGAAAGCACACCAGGGCCATCACCTTGTGGGTCTGGCATATGTGGGTATTGGGGAATTGAACCCAGGGCCTTAGGCACTGGAGGCAAGTGCCTTAACCGCTGAGCCATCTCTCCAGCCCTACTTTATTTATTTTTAAGCAGAGAGAGAGAGAGAGAGAGCGAGAGAGAGCGCACCAGGGCCACTACCTTGTGGGTCTGGCTTATGTGGGTCCTGGGGAATTGAACCCGGGCCTCAGACACTGGAGCCAAGTGCCTTAACTGCTGAGCCATCTCTCCAGCCCTTATGTGTAAAATTTCTAAGGAGATTGGTCATGGTGGTTTCTATTTGACGAGAGGAATTGAGGGTCTGATGTTAGCGGCAGATTCATTTTTTTCACGATATAAACTCCTATGGTATTTGAAAAAAACATCCACATGAAATTTTAAATGTGATATACTGGTGTCACTTTCATAACTGTTAACTTTCTAGGCAGCGTTCTGAAGGCTTTATCCTGAGGAACCTAAAGTCCTATTCTGATTGCCATACTTAGAAAACAGACACTCTGATTATGCCCAGAGCTGTCAAAATGTGGAGGCAATGTGTGAAAACTAAATATGCTCATCTTTCAGACAGAGCTGCTAAGCCGCCGAGATGTAGAGAAGTAGGTGCAGCTGGGGAACTGGGTCAGCCTCCCCCAAGCGCTCCCGAATAAAGCAGCAAGGATGAGCCGTCCACTCTGCTCTCCGAAGGGGCTCACTGCTGGGGACCCGCAAAGCCTTCCCAGGGCTCTGGGAATCACGTTACCTTGGGTCTTGCTTAAGACTGGGCCTTCATAGCTACCCAGGCTGGCCTCAAACTGATCCTCCCTCCTCAGCCTCCAAAAGAGCTGGGCCGACAGCTGTGGACCACCACACCTGGCTCTGGCACAGGTGTGACCCAAACCATTCCTGGGTCTCAGTGTTCCACAGTGTCTTAATTATCTTGTGGCCTCCATGGAAGGTCTACTCTTGGTCCTTGTGCCAGATACACTGTGGCCTAGCTAGTCACCGTCTAATTCGTTGTTATAGGACCCTGCTTCCCAAACTTCTCTTTGACTTTCACATATTTCAGGTGCAGAGGGCATTTCGGTATGAATTCATGAGAAAAGATTATAAGGTCTTTTTGCCACTCCCTCCCAGACTTCTTAGCCTGAAACATTTTAGTTGGTTAGACCAAAGGAAAAGCCAAATTGGTAAGCAAGGCATAGTTGCCATATAAGCCCCTGGAAATCCCCCCACTTCAGTCTCTTGAGTTCTGGAATCATGGATATGCACCACCACCACATCTGACAAGATTTTTTTTTTTTTTCGAGGTAGGGTCTCCCTCTAGCCCAGGCTGACCTGGAATTCACTCTGTAGTCTCAGGGTGGCCTTGAACTCATGGCGATCCTCCTACCTCTGCCTCCTGAGTGCTGGGATTAAAGGCGTGCACCACCATGCCCGGCTCTTGTTTTTTTTAAATATATTTTTATTTATTTATTTGCAAGGAGAGAGAACGGGCATGCCAGAGCCTCCAGCTGCTGCAAATGAGCTCCAGATGCGTGCACCACTTGGTGCATCTGGTATTAATGGTGGGTAGTGGGGAATTGAACCAGGGTCATTGGGTTTTGCAGGCAAGCACCTTAACTATTGAGCCATCTCTCTAGCCCCTATTTATATTGTTTTTAAAGACATGGTCTCATGTAGTTGAGGCTAGCCTCAAACTCCCTCTGCAGCTGAGATGACCTTGAACTCCTGTTTCTGTTCTCTTCACCTCTCAAGTGCTGGGAACCATCCATTGCTCCCAGGTACTGTATGTTTGCTTTTATTTTTGAAATGCGTGGCCAAAATGGTGTCGGTGACTTCACTGAGTTATGCTCGGTCTTATGACCACAGAGACATCCAAGCTTTACTTCTGGGAGGTACAACTTTTCGCTCGGCCTTTTGTCTGCTTATCAAGTCACCTTGATACCCTTTAGCTCCCAGGCCTCTTTCCTAACTTTGGAAGGGTCAAAAGTATGAACTGAAATTAAGAAAAATTCCTAGTCCTCTGGATATAACTATGTCTAACCCCCCTCCAGTGGGTGCCTGGAGCTTTGCCTTAAATCCACACAGCTCTACTGCCATTATGGGCTTTCTCTCGGGTTTATTATTATTAGGTTTTATTTTATTTTTAATTTTTTTTCATGTGTTTTCTTGAGGTCGGGCCTCACTCTAGCCCAGACTGACCTGAAACTCACTGTGTGGGACCACAGCAATCCTCCTGCCTCTGCCTCCCGTGCTGGGACTAAAGGCATGCGCCACCACACCTGGCTCATTTTGCTTTTGAGACCAGAATTTTGCTGTGTAGCCCTGACGGGCCTGGAAATAGGGAGCTCAAGCTGGTCTCAGAGTCATGGTACTCTCCCTGCCTCGGCCCCCTGAATGCTGGGATTACAGCTGTGCACTACCACACCCAGCCAAAAAAATTTCAAGGTAGGGTCTCATTCCAGCCATGGTTGATCTGGAACACACTCTGTAGTCCAGGCAGGTCTAGAACTCACGGCAATCCTCCTTCCTCGGTCTCCTGAGGGCTGGGATTAAAGGTGTGTGCCACCATATCAGGCTATTATTTTTTAACTATATTTCAATATCTCATCGGTCTCTTCCCCAGAGGCTGCACAAAGATGTCAAAGCCTCAGCCGAGCAAAAGTGAGTGCAGGCTTCCATAAGGCCCACACAGTGCCACCCTTCCCTCCCAGTTTCTGCAGGTCGCCGGTACCCACCCGTGGATCCCAGTTTGCAGCTGTCCCGGCACTGACTGCTCACCAGCCTCAGGCAGCTGCTGACTCATGCTCACTGGGAGCCCCGGAGCCCTGGGCCTCGGAGAGCCCTCACCTGCAGGGTCTCTCTCAGTGTGCCCCCCACCCCGCCCCAGCCCACCTGGAAGACGTCGTTGGCGCACTTTCGGCACAGGTTGTGCTGGCAGGGCAGGATCACCACGGGTTTGGAGAACATCTCCAGGCAGATGGGGCAGATGAGCTGCTTCTCCAGGTTGTCCATGCTGTGCGCATCCCCTAGCAGCGGCTTGAAACCCACTGTGAAGTTCATCCCTCGAGCTCTTGCCTGCCTGGCTGTGGCCCTGGTCCTGGCCTTCTCTCTCTGCCTCTGTTCCCTTCCTGGCTCTCTTCAGACCCTCTGCAGATTCTTAGGTCCCTCGGTCGCTCCCTCTTGAAATAGCGCTGCTTTAGCTCCTGTCCCTTCTTCTAATGGCAAGTTCTGTTGCTCAGAGCTCTCACCAGACACTTGGAATTGTATCCCTCCCTCAATTCTCCTTTGGTTCCCCAGCCCTCTCTCATTCACTCTGCGGACAGCCCTGTTTGTCCCTTACTCCCTGGGGAAGAGATGAATATTACTGTGGGGGTGGGGAGACAGGGGCATCTGTGTGACATTCCAGCTCCCAATTTAGCTCATGTAAGGCGAGCCACAGCTGTCATGGACTGAGTGACCCTGACTCACTCAGGAACAGGCAACGCCTTTGATTAAGAGCTGGGGTGTTTCTGCTTACGGTGGAGGGTGGGCTAGCAAAAGTGTGGGGTCTTCCTTGATGTCACTCAGAAGGCTCCTGTGAGTGCCCTGGGCCCCCAGTCTGTGGTTTGAGGACCTTCTTCTGGACAGTGACACAATCTCTAGCCTGTGAGAGACACATGCAAGGCTCAGGGTGGGAAGGAAGGTCTGGCTAGAGGAGTTGGTCTCCTCCACAGGCTCAGCCAGTGACCCAGGCCCTCCTCCTCAGGTTCATGTGTCCAGACCGCCAGAGGCCTCTTGTCCTTCACCTCTGCCAAGGTTTGTTCTTCCTGGCCCTTTTTAGGTTACCCTAGAAAAGCAATTCAAGATACACGAGGTAGCTGCGGCTCCAGGCCTGAACCTGCGTCGTGTGCCTTGTGAACGCGCCATGAAGCGTGCCAATCCAGTGCCCAGCCTCATCACTGCAAGAACGTTCAGCTGCTTGGGAGCTGGGAGAGCAGAGCTGGGAATAAGGGATCTGAATGCCAAGGGCCTATTTTGGGCCTGAAGGAATCAGTCTCCAGGGAAACCTCAGAGCACTGGCAAAGTCTCATCATGGGGCTGCAGGAAGCTAGACCCCAAACCTAAGTGTCCCCTACCCTGCTCTCCATGACAGGCTCATCCCAGATTTGTCTTTTCTGAAGCCCAACATCTGCGCTGGGATTGGACAAAAGCTGTTTTATTTATTGATAGTTCTTACGCCTTCTCCCAGGAAGGGAGAGAAGTCTGAGGGGCGCTTGGGCTCTGAGCACACATGGATGAGAGGTGGAATGACAAGCCGGTAAGCAGCCAGCACCGAGAGGAGGTGCACAGTGCAGGCTTTCCCCAGCCCCCGATCCATGCCCCCGTGTGGACCACGAGTTAGATGGTGCCGTTTGCTGCGTGTGATGAAGGACGGAAACAGCGGACACCGAGGTGAGGACTATGGCCAGCCGGCGGGACCGAGGCTGATGACGGTTGATGGGACTGATGTCCAAGGGGAAGCCAAGTTGGAGTGGTTATTCCTAAACCTCAAATGAATCATATACTTCCCAGGTCGGCACAGGGGTGAGTCTGCAATGGCAGAGGTATGGGCACGCAGAGGTGGGAAGATCAGCCTCCTCCGAAAGGTGTATTACTTTGGGATTCACTGGTGTTGCAGTTCCCAGGCCAGGACCCACTCTGCTAGGTTCTCAGGATCTGAGTGGCTCAACACACACCACACACACATATGAAGCTCAAGCCATGAGGCCATGAGAAGAGATGCCCTATGGCAGGACTGAGTCTTGGATTCAAGGTGAAGGTTTCTGAAAATTTAGGCAAAATCAGTAAGGTTTGAGCCGGGCGTGGTGGCGCACGCCTTTAATCCCAGCACTCGGGAGGCAGAGGTAGAAGGATTACCATGAGTTCAAGGCCACCCTGAGACTACATAGTGAATTCCAGGTCAGCCTGGGCTAGAGCGAGATCCTACCTCGAAAAACAAAACAACAAAAAAGGATCTGAGTGGCTCAGGGATCTGCCTGGCATCCGCTCCAGTGCCAAGGCAGGCACAGGACAATGACCCCGCAGGAAAAGTCCACCGCCACTGCCCGAGACCTCATACAGACAGGAAAGTGAGAGACGCTCTCGTAAGACTGACAGGAAACTTCGGCTTAAAAGAAAAGAAGCAGTGAGACTGTATGGCCAGGGTCAGTGGTACCACTGAGGACAGAGATGGTGCCTTTATTGGATGGGGTCCATCAGTGCTTCTGAAGGGCTTCTGATAAGAAGAGGAGTCAGATCAGGGCCAATGTCAGGACATGGTAATTTCTTCCTCTCTTCCATGTGTCCAGCAGACTGGGCAGCAGAAGGCACGCTCACTGGGACAGCGCCTACGGCAGAAACGGCCGGCAGCTCTCTAACCAGAAGGAATGATTCCTAGCATTTAAAGCCCACCCCTCTATGCTCAGGATATTCTTTCCACGGGTGACCCTTCTTGAGGACTTCAGTCATTGCTGTCGTTGTTTACATACCTCCCTCTTCACATTCACTCAATCTTCACTATCTTCTTCTCTTCTGAATTTATATTTTGCTCCTATGATGGAATCACATATATGTTTACAGATCTATGGGAACCGCAAGAGCAATTCTCCAGTCTACAGGTGAGAAAACCATGATCCTGCAGTTACTCATTAACAACAGGAGGTGGCGCTGGTGTGCACTTCAATCAACAGCATTTTCGTTTTAATGATTAGGGCCGAGAATAATCGCAGATATTTTATCCTCCCGCCCCTGCTGTGCTGGGGATTGAATCCAGCACCTAATATGTGCGAGGGAAAAGCTCTGCGGTCGGTCTTTTGAGTAGTTTCAATAAACTGCATCCTTCCTTTCAATTCCTTCCTTTTTTAGGCTTACCTCCCGTATCTTAGCAGTCAGGAGAGGCCAAGGTTTCAACCAGGCAAGTGCATTAGCTGCTGAGCCACCTCTCTAGTCCCAGGGCTGCATGCAGGCAGGCGCCTGTCACCTCTCTAGTCCCAGGGCTGGCTGCATGCAAACTGTCCTTTGCAGCTGAAGGAGCATCAGTGACCCTGTTTTGTGCTTGGCCCAAGGTGCACCTTGAAGCCACTATACTTGGGGTTAATCGGCCTTTTTCACAGATCTTTCTCAACTCCCCTGCCCACCGCAGTCTCTGCATCCAGTCCTCACCTGACCTTGGAGGCTGCGTGTGGACATCCGGCTCATATTTCTTACTCATTTCCTCAGGTGGTGGCCTCAGTGCCCCACAGCAAAAGCAGCAGCAGCAGCAGCAGCAACAGCAGGTCAGCAGTGCGCAGAGGAGGACAAGTGTCTTCAAGGTGGGAAGAGAGGCCCAGCGGCCTTGTAGCTCCGTTCAGGCTCCCCTCCCTCCACCCACCTCTCATCCAGAAACGAGACGAGAGGACAGGAGCATTTTCCCTGGGAGATGAGGCTCACCCCTCCTCCCTTATTCTTTGGAAATATGATCTCACTCGAGCCCAGGGTTCCCAGTGGTCTTCTCGCCTTAGCCTTCCAAATGCTGACTCCCTTCTTACTCTTGAGGGCTAGCATGGCGTACCTTGAACCAACAGCTGTGCACCATAAAATAGTATGTGACACCATCTTCACCGAAATGATCATACAGGTATATCCCTAGGGAGCCGTGCTGGTCGTAGATTTTCCTCTTTGTGGGGTCACTCAGTACCGAATGGGCTTCGTTGATCTCTTTGAAGAATTCCGCTGCTTGTGGGTTCCCAGGATTCTTGTCTGGGTGATACTGCAAAGCCAGTTTCCTACCCAAAAGGATGGTGGGGAGGGGAGGGGAATGGCTGAGGACAGGATGAGCGGCAGGAATAGGTCTGTAGGTAATGCAAAGAATGCAGGAGATGTGCTCAGAGGATGGAAGGATGGTCTACGTTTCTTCCCATTTCACGCTGGAGGGTGGTGGCTTTGGGGGGATCCCAAATGAGGGCTTTTTGGCATTTCACAAATGGGTCAGAAAGCAAGAAAAACAGAAAAGGGACTGGGAGGGGGAGAAAATCCTGGGGTTCAATAGGGGTGTGAACCTGTAGGCCTTTTTGACATCTTCGGGTGAGGCTCCCTTCTTCAGCTCCAGCACTGCGTAGAGGCTGGTCCCGCTCTTGGAGAGCCGGCGGGCTGGATCGTCCGCATGAGCCATGTTCTGGGCCAGAGAGACAAGAAGAGGCGTGAGGAGGGGCTCTGACTGGAAGAAGGCTGCAGCTCCAGACAGGCGTTCCATTGCCAGCATCAGCGAGGAAACACCTTCCTCTCCCATTTCCCAGCTCCACAGTCCCCACAGCCGCTTGAGTTTTGTCCAGAGAGCTTCAATCCCCGGAGAAAACCAGCATGTTTGTTCACACTCATGGCTGGGCTTGAAAGACCAGCGTCACCAGCCCCTGGATGGGTTGTTAGAAGTTCCGAGGACCCACAACTGCCAGGGGAGAAACTATCCCGACGGAGCCCCAGCTGCCTGTGGAGCTCAGGGCCCCCCACGCCCACCCAGGAGAGCGTGGACTAGGGTCTGCCTCTTCCCCAGCCTCCTGCTCCCAAACCACCTGCCTTCTTTACCCTCACAGGCCAGGCAGCTGTGGGGAGGCCCGCTGGGGGTCCTGGAGCAGCACCCAGGGGGGGGGCCTGCTGGGGGGGCCTGCAGCACCCAGGACGAGGGGGAGGTCTGCTGGGGGGCGGTTAATGGTCCCGATGAGGGCTCCTGCTGGGGGGTCCAGGGGCAGCACCCAGGGCGAGGGGAGGCCTGCAGCCTGGGTGGGGGATGCACGTGGCTGGGGTCCCAGCTTTGGGGACCCCCTCCTGGCCGGGTCCTATACCTCGCAGGCATTCTTGGCCAGGTAGGCCTCCCAGCCGGGTGGGTGTGCGGCTTCTGCGCTTGCGCACTGTGCCCCCCATCTTGGCGGGGGGCAGCCCGAGCCCCAGGCCCACGCTGAGCGTTACCAGCCTCCACCGGCCCGGATGGCCAGCATGGCTCTCCAGCGCTCTCGGCCCGCGGGCCTGCTGGCCGGGCACCTGAGAGGTATGGCGCCCATGACTTTCCCCCCACCTCAGGGTTTAGGGGTTTCCACAGCCCGAGACCCCCACCCTGCCGGGCTCTGCGTGGGTGCTGGGGAAGCCCGGCCCGCTGAGGGCCCCCTGCCTTTACCTGGTGGTCCTCTGGTCATGTCCCACCGGGTGTGGTGTTCCTAGCGTTGGCCTTCTCTGCGGGAGAGCGTGCTTTTTTTGGTAGCCTTTATTACATTCGGTATTACAGCTCTCCCTACACATTTTCCTTTCATATATATATATATATATATATATATATATATATATATATATATGGGTCTTTTGTTTGTTTTCAGTTTTTTGAGGTAGGGGCTCACTCTAGCCCAGACAGACCTAGAATTCACTATGGAGTCTCAGGTGGCCTCAAACTCCTGGCAGGCCTCCTTCCTTTGCCTCCTGAGTGCTGGGATTAAAGGTGTGTGCCACGTCCAGCTAAAAAATATTTATTTTCAAGCAGAGAGGAAGAGGGAGGGAGGGGGAGGGAAATAGGCACCCCAGGGCCTCTCGCCACTGCTAACAAACCTCAGATGCAGGCACCACTTTGTGCATCTGGTTTTACCTGGGTGCTGGGGATTTGAACCCTGGCTGTCAGGCTTTTCAAGAAAGCACCTTAAACCATTGATCTGTAGCTCCAACCCTCCTCCTTGTTTTAAGTGGTAAGTCAGTACTCCACCCCTAGGAATGCCAGCCATGCAGGCAAACTGGTAAATTTGTTTGTATAGATCTTGATCAGTTCAGGGAATAAAGATGGAAGCCTCTGTCATCACCTACCCAGCCTATGGCCTCTGGGAGAGGTGAGGTTTTTTTTTTTTGTTTTGTTTTTTTGTTTTTGGAGGTCAGGTCTCACTCTAGCCCAGGCTGACCTGGAATTCACTCTGTAGTCTCAGGCTGGCCTTGAACTCATGGTGATCCTCCTACCTCGGCCTCCCGAGTGCTGGGATTAAAGGTGTGTGTCACCTCGCGCCTGCAACAGTGAAAGTGTAGCGGTGACTCCTGACAGGGGGTGGACATCCGAAGCTTCACTCACTGTACCTCCCCCAGAGTTCGTATCTCAGGGTGCCAAAGAATTGGACAAACTTACATGGAGAGTATCTTCACACGTTTATTTCAGATTGAAGTATAGAGGATTTCGGGGCCTTAATGAAAAGGAAATGAGAAGTTACAGAGATCTCCAGCCACTAGTGGGGGGAGAGCACGTAGGAGAGGTTTGAGCAAAATCTATGCTGCTCAGCCAAACGAGCAAAAGAAGGAAAGGCTCATGTGGGAAAGAACCCAGCGCCTCACCACAGCCATGTGAGGGGCTGGGGGACCTTACAAGGTCCCTGGAGACGCAGAGGTCCTTCTGCTGGACCATGTGAGGAATAGAAACAAAATGTCCTGTTCCAGTGAGAGTAGTCCCTGCCCCAGGTGAGCAGAGAGACAGCTGGTTGGTCTGTACCTGACCAATCAGTTTCAGGATTAGGTTTGAACTCTAGTTAGAGTCACCTCCCACTCAAGGGGAGGGGGTCAGGCATGGAGTCTGTGGAGCTTGCCTGAAAGAGTTAACTGTCAGAAAAGTGTGTGTGTGTGTGTGTGTGTGTGTGTGGTTTGTACTATGCCAGATTTCTCTAACATCCAATCTTTTTAAAAAAATTTCTATTAATGTATTTGCATGCATGCACCCATACATGTGTATATGGGCTGGCCAGGGTCTCCTGCGCTGCAAATGAATACCCAGATATCTGGCTCTATGGGTGGTCGGGGAATTGACTCAGGCTGAGCCGTCTCACCAGCCCTGACATCCAGCATCAGGGATCAACAGAACCAGTGGAACAAACCAGCTCCTTCCTACCTTCCTGGGAGGGGAAGCAGGAGGCATGAGGAATGCTTCCCCCTCAGTGTCCCAGGCCAGTGGAGACCTGGCCCTGCCTCTTACTCCAGTCCCATTGGGAACCCTGCCCAGCTCGTCCCAGGTTTTGCCCCACGGCTTTCCTGTGGCTTCTTGAAGGCAGGCCCTGTGCTCCTGACTACTCATGCACTTCTGAGCACGCTGTTCCCTGTCTTGAGTGCTTCTCCCCAGGCTATTCTGTGGCTCACCTCTCATCCTCCAAGGGTCTCGGCTCCATGTTTCCTCCGAGGCCTTTAAAGTCAGTTCTGTCCTCTCTCCCGACCTCATACACCTTACTGTGATTTGTGATCCATATTTGTGTGGATTTATTCAAGTCTGCCTCTCCTAGTGGGCATGAGCGCCACAGGGCAGGGACCATGTTTGTTCATATCCCCAGTACCTACAACTACGTTTGGCTCACGGTAAATGAATCTGTTGAGTAAGTCACAGCTAAGGGATCCCTTTGCCAGTGAATATAAGCCTGAAAGTTAGTCATAACAAAAATTCCATGAGGGACCGGGGAGACAGCTCAATAGTTTAAAGGCGCTTGCTTTCAAAGCCTGTCAGCCAGGTTCATTTCTCTAGCCACCCACATAAAGCCAGATGGGCATTCATTTGCAGCAAGCTGGCATGCACACGCACTCATGCAAATACATTTTTTAAATTGCACATATGCTAATAAAGAATTTTTCATAGTCCTGGCCTAGTGGTTAAGTTGATGGACTGGAATGGGGGCTGGAAAGATGGCTCAGTGGTTAGAGGCACTTGCTTGCAAAGCCTGTTGGCCTGATTCACTTCCCTGATAGCCACTTAAAGCCAGACACACAAAGTGGTTCATGCGCCTGGAGTTCATTTGTAGAGCAAGAGGCCCTGGTGAGCCTATATTCTCTTTCTCATAAATAACTAAAAACACTTTATGTATGTATGTATGTATGTATGTATGGAGAGGGAGACAGAGGCAGATAGAGAGAATGGGCATGCCAGGGTCTCCAGCCAGCCACGGCAAATGAACTCCAGATGCATGTGCCACGTTGTGCATCTGGCTTTATGTGGGTACTGGAGAATAGAACCCAGGTCCTTAGGCTTTGCAGGCAAGCGCCTTAACCACTGAGCCATCTGTTGTAGTCAGCTTTCTAGTTGCTGCCCAGAAAGAACCCAAGCAAAAGCAGCTTGTGGAGGAATGGGTTTATTTGGCTTACGGACTCAAGGGGAGACTCCATCCTGGCAGGGAAGTTGATGGCACGAGCAGACAGGTGGACATCACCTCTGCCACAGCACTGGAAACAGCGGCAGGAAGGTGTGCCAAATACTGGCAAGGGGGAGCTGGCTTAGAACCCCCAAAAGTCTGCCCCCAACAACACAGCTCCATCGAGTTTGTAAAATCTAAACTGCCATCAGCTGAGGATCGATTACCCAGAACACATTCATTTGTTTGTGGGGGACACCTGGATCAAACCATGACAGTCTGCCCCTGCCCCCCACAAACTTATAATTATACATGATGTAAATACAATGTGTTCAGCTCAACTCTTAAGTGCCCACAGCTTTCATTTGAGCCATAATACCAAAAATAGCACAGAACATTCACAATGCAAAACATGAGGCACAGCAAAAACAGATTGACCAATACAAGATTTAAAACAAGCAGGGCACCATCAATCTCTAACCCCAAGCTCAATGATTCTAACTAATAACAAGTCTCTTGGAGATCTGATTCCTCCCCTCCAGCTTGACTACTCACAGTCCAGGAAAACGTCATCCAGTGCTGGCAGCTCGCCTTGGCACCCATCCATAGTCCTGGAATTCTCTGGGTCTCCATTGCAACCCACAGTTCATCCTCATGGCTCCATCGGGCTCCATGCAGGCAACCTAGCACACCTGCTTCACACGCCGATGGCCATTTTTCAAAAACAAAACTGTGTTGCAAATCCAGTGACCTGCTCTTCTTGCATTTGCCATACTCCACAGAACCAGGTGGGCTACCAACTTGTTAATCCAGGGGGGAAGAGAGCATTCAGGCCCCTTCAAAGAATCTGCATTCTTCCTGTTGTTCCAGTGCAGACCAGCTGGCCCAATCTCAGTGGTTGTAATCTCTCAAACAATTGCAGGTGAACAGGCAGCAGTTTCAGCCCAAAGATCTTTCTTTCTGTGCCATCTCCATCTGCTCACACCAGTCCATCTTTACGTAAAACAACCCTGCACAAGTTTCCAGGACACAGGCAGGCAGAACACAGCAAGCCTCTCACACAAACTGCTTCTGGCACAATCCTGACAAAGTTCTTTCTCCCCCTCGTAAGCCAAACCTCACAGTCCATAGTTCTTACTTCATTCAGGTCTTT
>PVHP010043239.1:0-14631 GCA_004024765.1 Zapus hudsonius
AACACTTATTCAATGGAGGTGCCGAAGCCTGGGGGAGGCAATCAACAGCTTTTTATTTGACCAAGTAATCCACTCAGTGATGGGGAGCCCTTAACTGGAACTGGGGGCTCAGGGCGAAATGCACTGTGAACCAAGATCTTGGGATCCCAAAGAGAAATGCACTTTACAAGTGATTTACAAAGAGGCTACTAACAATAGAGTCTAGTCAATTCAGAAATGTGTTTCTCAGTTAACCTATACAGATCTCATTCTCCAATGGAGATTCTGTTTGTATTTTTCAGAAAGCAGCGAGAGGGCTGTGGCTCCTGCAACCCTATCAAGGAACCAAAGGTCAATAGCTGACATCCAGGCAAGAGATGAGCCACACAAGCTCTACCATGGAGGATCCATATGGAAGCCTGCAAAGAGTGATGGGATAAGCATGAGACCTATAACCACAGCCAATCAGTCAACCCAGGATAAGCCAGAGAGACACCAACAATTTTCAACTCAACCTAAAGCAGAAGTACAGAGGCCCCTAGGACCTCAACAATAAAGCAGCCTTAATACCCACCATGACTCAGGGAACTGAACAGAAGAGGGTCAGAAAGATTGTAAGAGCCATGGTGGGAGAGAGCTCCCATAGACATGGCCCCCCTCAGTAACAACATACAAAGGGGCAGGGGGCACTGGGTTTACTCCTAGGCTATCCATAATACCCTACCACAAGGACTGATCTAGACTGCCAACAGAGGAAGATATCCAGCTGATTGGGGATATGGAAGAGGAAAATTGGGGAACTATGGATACCAACTCATTATTTGCTCATTCAATGTATGTAATTATGGATAATAAAAAATCAGACAAAATAGACTTTAAACCAAAAGAAGCCAAAACTGACAATGATGGACACTTTATATTCAATGAGGGAACAATTCAACAAGAGGATATCACTATCATAAATATGTATGCACCACATACAGGTGCACCACGTTTCATAAAGCAAAAGTTATTGGAAAACAAAACAAAAACAGACTCCAATTTCATGTTATTTGGAGACTTCAATATACCACTATCATCTCTAGACAGATCATCCAAACAGGATCAGCAGAGAAATAATAGAGTTTAACAACACCATAGTTCAACTAGACCTAACATACATCTACAGAACATTCTATTCCCAACTCTACTGAATATACATTCTTTTTTTAAAAAAATATTTTATTTATTTATTTGAGAGAGAGAGAGAGAGAGAGAGAGAGAGAGAGAGAGAGAGAGAGAGAGAGAGAGAGAGAGAGAGAGAATATGGGCGCATCAGGGCCTCCAAGCCACTGCGAATGAACTCCAGACACATGCACTCTCTTGTGCATCTGGCTGTATATGGGCACTGGGGAATCTGGGGAATCGAACTCTGGTCCTTCTGCATTGCATGCAAATGCCTTAATCGCTAAGCCATCTCTTCAGCCCTGAATATACATTCTTATCAGAAGACCACATATTAGGCCATAAAACAAGCCTCAATAGGTTCAAGAAAATTGATGTATCCCCCTAAGTCATCTCAGACCACATCACACTGAAGCTGGAAATAAACAATGGGAGAAACAACAGAAAATTGACCAGCAATTGGACACTGAACAATATGCTGTAACACAAGGAAGGGGTCATCCAAGAAATTAAAAAGGAAATTGAAAAATTTCTTGATGTAAGTGATAACAAAAATACAACATGCCAAAACGTGTGGGTCACAATGAAGGCAGTCTTAAGGGGAAAATTTATAGCACTAAGATAACAAAGACAAGAGATCTCCAATTAATAACCTAACTGCCCACCTGAAAATCACTGGAAAAATTATAATAACCCAACCTGAGGACCTCAAGATGAAAAGAAATAATTAAGATCTGAGCAGACATTAATGAATTAGAAACTAAGAAAATGATTAAAAAATTGATGAAACAAAGAGCTGGTTCTTGGAAAATATAAACCAGATTTACAAACCCCTGCTCAATCAAACCAAGGGGAAAAAAGAGAAGTCCCAAATCAAAAAAATCAGAAAAGAAAAGGGAGAGATCACTAAAGACACCAATGAAATTGGAAGAATCATCAGGACATACTTCCAAAACCTCTACTCCACAAAATTGGAGAACCTTTAAGAAATGGATGAATTCCTGGATACCTACCAGCTACGAAAACTTAACCTGGATAAGACAAAGCTCCTGGAATAAACATATCACATCCACTGTGATTGAAAATGTAATAAAATACCTCCCTAAAAGGAAAAATCCAGGACATGATGGATTCTCAGCCAAATTCTAAAAACCTTCATCACAGAACTGAAATCACTCTTTCTGAAGATCTTTTGGCAAACTGGAGAACAGGGAAAATGCTTCCAAATTCCTTCTTTGAAGCTACCATCACTCTCATTCCAAAACCAGACAAAGATATAACAACAAAGGAAAACTATAGACATATCCATGATGAACTTAGATGCAAAAATTCTGGACAAAATCCTCACAAAACAAACCCAACAACTGTACAAATGTATTATCCATTTGGTCCAGGTAGGTTTCATTCCAGGGCAACATGCTTGGTTCAACAAATGAAAATCGATAAGTGTAATCCACCACACTAATAAACATTAATAAACTCAAACACAAGAACCACATGGTCATTTCAGTTGATGCACGGAAGGCTTTTGACAAAATTCAACTTCACTTTATGATCAAAACACTAGAGAGAGTTGGCATAGGGGGCTTGGAACTCAACTAAATAGACACCATATACAAAACTCCTAAAGCCCAAATACTCAATAGGGAAAGACTGAAAGAGTTCCCACTAAAACTGGGAACAAGACAGGTATACCCACTCTCACCATTGCTCTTCAACATAGTGTTTTGAAGTCCTAGTCCAAGCAATAAGACAGGAGAAAGACATAAAAGGGGTACAAATTGAACAGGAAGAAGTGAAACTATTTTTTTTTTTGCAGATGACATGATCCTATACGTACAGACCTGAAGGATAGTACCATCAAATTACTGAAGCTGATAAACTCCTCCAGCAAAATGACAGGATGCAAAATTCACACACAAAAATCAGTAGTCTTCCTGTATGCAAGTGACAAGCATACAGAAAAAGAAATCAGTGAAACAGTCCCATTTTCAATAGCCTCAAAAAAATCAAGCTCTGGTACTGATGTAGTTTCCTTTGCTTCAGGAGGTTAACATATCTTCCGTATCTCCTGATACTTTGTATACAGCTCTCAAATGAGTTGGTAAGATTCACTTGACACTAAAGAGAGAGCAGGGCATGGAGTCCACATAGAGGAGCACTCTGAGGGAGAAGCCCATCACTTTGTACTGAAACAGTAGGAAATGGGCCAGTCCTTGAAGGTAATTGCCTGCAGGTTGGATAATAAACTCTTTGAAAGATTTTCCCTTTTGAAGACAGACATGTAACAGTAGCATGCTGTAACAAGGATGCATAAAGAAACTGTTAGGGCTCAACTTCCCAGCTATCATGAGACTAATGCAGCCATTGTCCATGGAGGCCAACTGCTACATGAGTGGGTGGCAGATATTTTTTAATGTTTCTTATTGGAATAAAATTTTATGTATAAAATTTTAAACAATATGCTCAGTATCATAAGTTCTTAGAGGAAAACATTAAAACTAGGATGACATACCTATTGATTCATTCGATATTCTCCCCCAACATGGTTCTTCCATTCTTTCTAGTGGGTAGGAGGAATTTGCAATCGTTCACATGGTTCCTTTTTCCAGGCATGGGTCATAGGGATATATATATATATATATATATACATACACATATGTATATATATAATCTTTATTATTCAAAATTAGATATATTTTATGAGCAAATATTATGTTGGTATCCCATTTCCCTCTGTCATGGTTTGATCCAGGTGTCTCCCACAAACAAATGAATGATTTCTCAGTGATCAATCCTCAGCTGATGGCAGCTGGGTTTTACAACCTTGCTAGAGCTATATTGTTGGAGGCAGGATTATTGGGGTTATAAGCCAGCTTCCCCTTGCAAGTGTTTGGTACACCTTCCTGCCATTGTTTTCAGGGCTGGGGCAGAGGTGATGTCCACCCCTCTGCTCATGCCATCATTTTCCCTGCTAGGATAGTCTCCCCTTGAGTCCATAAGCCAAATAAACCATTTCCTCCATAAGCCACTTGTTTGGGTTCTTTCTGTGCAGCAACTAGAATGCTGACTACAGCAGTTTTATTACCAGAAGTGGGGTAGCTTACGTAAGTCCAACAATAGCAGTCTGCAGGCCCACAGGTGAAGAAACCAGTATCAATTCAGTCTACATGGCTGGATGCTCAGCAGTCCCAATCCAGCCCAGAAGGTTTGATGGCTCCCTGGGGAGTGGCTGTTCTTCAGTCCATGATGTGAGGCTGAGGGAACTGAGTTCTGATGTCCAGGAAGGTAGGAGAGCAGGATGTGAGTGCAAGTCACGACAAGCACCAGCAGCTGGATGAGGAAGGAAGAAGGGCTTCCCTTCCCCTCAAGCTTCCTTATATTTATTCCTCTTGGAAGGCCTACCCACTGGGGGAAGGGCTCAGTCTAGAGAAGGGACCTCCTCTCTTCTCCAAAATCCCAAAAGGATTTTGTCAATCATTCCTGCAGGCAAGCTCAAAGACCCGCCCAAGATTACTATGGATTATTGCATAGATCAAATTGACAAATAAATTTAACCATCACAAGTCCACCCCTTATCAACTTGACATCAAATCATACCTCCTTACATCTTAATTTTCAAGTGAAGACAGTAATTTCATGATTCCGCCTAACATGATATAACTATCCCACATACAACTGGAAATGCATAATATTCCCCAACATAAGGCAGGTCCCTTGAGGAATGCTTAGTCTAATATCTAATAATATAAATTCAACAATGATTAATGATATAATCTCAATTTATATTAATTATATAATAGAGGAAATATAAAGGTAGTGGTATACATATGGGCAGACATTCTTAGCAAGTAATACAAAACAAAACAAAACTGAATACTTATGGCAATTACAGCCCTCAATTTGTAACTGGTCATGTGGCCTTAGTTGGTATTTGTGACTAACTTCTTCTACTACCCATTCTGTTTTTCCTCCACCTTCAGCAAGCACCTGTGCAGGTCTTGGTTCTTTACCTGGAGGGGTGACCCATACTTTCATTCCTGATGGATCTGAGCCATTTTTCACATTGCCTTGATTGGGGTGTTGTAGTTTCCCATTGACTTTGATAACAGGTCATGGTAACACCAAGAGGTACTCTATAGAGTCTCCTGCACTCCAGACATATTCCTTGCCTCCATGGTGGAGGAACAGTCCAATTTCTCCCTGGTAGTCTGGATCAATCATTCCTGCTAACACTCCTTGGCCTGTTGACTAGAGGGTATCAGGAGCCCAAAGTGGCCAGGGGGGAGTCTTAGCTTCCAGTTCAATGGAATATTCTCTGTGACTCCTGGCAAAAGCACCCTCCCTTCTGGAGCCAAGACTTCTAGGCCAGTAGAATGTAAGGTTGCAGGAAGAGCAAAAATTTGGCTAATAGGTCACTTGGGGTGATGGTAAGTGGTACCATTCCCATTTCTACTCATTGATTCCTGGACCCATGGATCCGGGCTATAGGAGAAACAGTACTATATAAAGGACACTGGTTCAGAGCATACACAGCCTGCTGGAGATCCCTGCCCCAGCCTTCCAGGCTAGTGCTACCTAGTTGGCACTGTAACTGGTTCTTTAAAAGGCCATTCCATCGTTCTATCAAGCCAGCTGCTTCAGGGTGGTGGGGCACATGGAAAGACCAGTGAATTCCATGAGCATGAGCCCACTGCTGCACTTCCTTGACTGTGAAGTGAGTTCCTTGGTCTCAAGCAATGCCATGACGGTGGGTAAGGCACTCTGTGAGCCCATGAATGGTAGTTTTGGTTGAAGCACTCCAGGCAGGGAAAGCAAATTTATACCCGGAATAAGTGTCTATTCCAGTAAGTACAGAATGCTTCCCTTTCCATGATGGAAGTGGTCTGATGTAGTTAACCTGCCACCAAGTCGCTGGCTGGTCTCCTTGAGGAATCCTATCATACCTGGGGCTCAGTGTGGGTCTCTGCTGCTGGCAGATCAGGCATTCAGCTGCAGCCATAGCCAGGTCAGCCTTCGTTAGTGGAAGTCCATGTTGTTTGGCCATGTGTAACCTGCATCCCTGCCACCATGGCCACTTTGTTCTTGGGCCCATTGGGCAATGACAGGGATGGCTGAGGAGAGAGGTTGGCCACTATCTACAGAGTGGGTCAGCTTATCAACTTCATTTTTAAAGTCATCCTCCAATGACATCACCTTCTGATGAGCATTAATAAAGGACACAAGTATCCTTATATCCTTTGCCCACTCAGAGAAGTTTATCCACGTAGTTCTCCCTCAAATGACTTTCTCACCAATTTTCCAATTGTGCTCTTTCCAAGTCTCAGACCATCCAGCCAAGCCATTGGCCACACCCCATGAATCAGTGTACAATCACACATCAGGCCATTTTTCCTTCCAAGTAAAATGCACAACCATGTACACTGCCCATTGTGAAGACTTCCTTTAACTACAGTCCTTTAGAATTGTCCCAGAAATGGGCTGTAATGCTGCATCTGTCTACTTCTGGGAGGTACCAGCATCTCATGCTGAACCATCTTTGAACTATGCCTTAGTCCTCTCCTCAGTCAGTTGATTGTAGGGCACACCCCATGATGGCATAGGCGCATGCTTGGGGACAGAAGGCATTGTAACAGGAGTAGCAACCATAGGCATTTGGGCAACTTCCTCATGCAACTTTCTTGTGCCTTCAGGGCCCGCTCGGGCCCAATCATGAATATACCACTTCCACTTGATTATGGACTGTTGCTGTGCCTGGCAAACTTTACGACCTGGTTGGTCAGACAATACCCAGCTCATAATGGGCACCTCAGGTCGCATAGTAACCTGATGGCCCATTGTCAAGCGTTCAGTTTCCACTAAGGCCCTACAGCAAGCCAAGAGCTGTCTCTCAAAGGGGGAATAATTGTCTGCAGAAGATGGCAGGGCCTTACTCCAAAATCCCAAAGGCCTCCTCTGTGATTCGCCTGCCAAAGACTCCAGACAGCATCCCTATCAGCCACTGACACCTCAAGTAACATTGGATCTGCTGGATCCTATGGCCCAAGTGGCAGGGCAGCCTACACAGCAGCCTGGACCTGCTGTAGAGCCTTCTCTTGTTCTGAGCAGCACTGAAAACTAGCAGCCTTCTGAGTCACTTGTTATATGGGATAAAGTAACACACCCAAGTGAGGAATGTGCTGTCTCCAAAATCCACATAGGCCCACTAGACGTTGTGCTTCTTTCTTAGTGGCAGGAGGGGCCAGGTGCAAATACTTATCCTTCACCTTAGAAGGAATATCCCTGCATGCCCCACACCACTAAACACCTAGAAATTTCACTGAGGTGGAAGTTCCCTGAATTTTGGATGGATTTTTTTCCCATCCCCTCATTCGCATATGCTGTACCAACAACTCCAGAGTGGTTGCCACCTCCTGTTCATTTGAACCAATCAGCATAATATCATCAATATAATGAACCAACGTGACTCCTTGTGGGAGAGACAAGCAATCAAGATCCCTGCGAACTAAGCTATGACACAGGGCTGGAGAATTAATATAACGTTGAGGTAAAACATTAAAAGTGTATTGCTGACATTGCCAGCTGCAAGTAAATTGCTTCTGGTGGTCCTTATGGACTGGTATGGAGAAGAAAGCATTTGCAAGATCAATAGCTGCAAACCAGGCACCAGGAGATGTGTTAATCTGCTCAAGTAAAGAAACCACACCAGGGACAGCAGCTGCCATTGGAGTCACTGCTTGATTAAGTTTCCTATAATCGGCTGTCATTCTCCAAGATCCGTCTGTCTTCTGAACAGGCCAAATAGGAGAGCTAAAGGGAGACATGGTGGGAACCACCACCCCTGAATGCTTCAAGCCCTTTATAGTGGCATTAATTTCTGCAGTTCCTCCAGGAACACGATATTCCTTTTGGTTCACTACTTTCCCTGGCAATGGGAGCTCCAATGGCTTCCATTTTGCCTTTCCAACCATAATATCCCTCACTCCACGAATCCGGGAGCCAATGTGGGGGTTCTGCCAACTCCTAAGTATATCTTTCCCAATTATGCATTCTGGAACTGGGGAAATAACCACACAATGAGTTCAGGGGCCCACTGGATCCACTGTCAATTGAACATTTGCCAAAACTCCGTTAATCACCTGACCTCCATAAGCACCTACTTTAACAGGAGGGCCGTGATGCTGCTTGGGGTCCCTGGAATCAATGTCAATTCAGAGCCAGTGTCTAATAGGCCCTGAAAGGTCTGATTATTTCCTTTTTTCCCCATGTATAGTTACCCTTATAAAAGGCCGTAGGCGCCTCTGAGAAAGGAAAGGACTAAGTTTAACATTGAAAAATTTGGGAGTTTTAGGTGGGTCCTTCCTCAAGAGGACCTGGCCACCCCTTCATTCCAGGGGCTCTGGATTTGTAAACTGGCTCAAGTCTGGAAATTGGTTAAGAGGTCTTGATTCTCTGTTGTTGTAATTCACAGTAGCCTTTCGTTCCGTTGCCCTGGAATGTTCTTGCTTATAGAGATCAAGGAGGAACTTAGTAGGCTTCTTATCTATTTTACTTCTGGGAACACTATGATTAATCAGCCAGTACCAAAGGTCTACACAAGCCAAACACTTTCATGGTTTGATCCAGGTGTCCCCCATAAACAAATGAACATGTTCTCAGTGATCAATCCTCAGCTGTTGGCAGTTTGGGTTTTACAACCTTGCTAGAGCTGTTTTGTTGGGGGGCAGGCTTATGGGGGTTATAAGCCAGCTTCCCCTTGCCAGTGTTTGACACCTTCCTGCGATTGTTTGCTGTGCAGTGGCGGAGGTGATGTCCACCCCTCTGCTCATGCCATCATTTTCCCTGCCAGGATGGAGTCTCCCCTTGAGTCCTTAAGCCCATTCCTCCACAGCCGCTTTTGTTTGGGTTCTTTCTGGGCAACAACTATTTTATACCCCACCACGCACACACACACACATACATATACATATATCTATATCTTTATTAGTCAAAATTAGATACATTGTATGGGCAAATATTGTGTTGGTATCCCATTTCCCTCCTCCCTGTCCTCAACACACTGGGTATCCTCCTCAGTGGGGATGCTGGATCAACCTGTGGGTTGGGGGATTATGGGTAGCACAGTAGTCAGCCAGGTTCCCCCCCCTTTGTGTGTTTTTGCTGAGGGGGGTAATGTCTCTGGATATTCTCTTTCACCATGTTTCTTACATTCTTTCTGCCTCTTCCACTCAGTTCCCTGAGTCATGGTGTGTGAGTTTTAAGTCTGCTTTATTGTTGAGATCTCAAGATACTCTATACTTCTGCTTTGGGACCTCGGCCAGAGATGAACCTCCCCAGGCCTCACGTATGGACCCTAATCGATACCCTTGAGCTAGTGGCGGGATAAGAAAGAGACCTATAACCACAGCCAATCAGTCAACCTAGGATAAGTCAATGGGACAGACACGGGGCAGGTATTTGTTAACAGAATTTTAATAAGTTCTGGGAAATTAGAGAAAGAGTAGCAGGTACAATTTACTTGCCAGGAGCGCCTAATAGAGCAAGACAAGTGTCAGTAAGAGTGAAGCTTAATTGGAAGTAGAAACTGTGATGTGAGAAAGTTGGAAAGATTTCCAGCAAGCTTGCTGTGAGGAGAGGCAGCCCAAGAAAGAGACCATTTAAGGAAGGGTTTCCCAAACCACTTGCGCTTGTAGCGGGACAGCACACGACCCTGTTATTTATCCTTTCCCCATAATAAAATCTTATTTATCATACATCCTCCTTTCTTTTCCAAATGCACTCCCTTTTCTTTAATATTTAAAAAATTATTTAATTGCAAGGAAGGAAGGAGAGAGAGAGAGAGAGAATAGGAATGTGTGACCTTGAGCCTCTAGGCACTGCAAACACTCCGGATGCATGTGACACCCCTGTGCATCTTGCTTTATGTGGGTACTGGGTAATTGAACTCGGGTTGTTAGGCTCTGCAGGCAAGTTAATTTCTGGGTTATCTCTCCTGTCCTCTTTTCTTTAACACTCTTTACCAAAGAGTATGTTCTTTCTTTTTCACATTTGTTGGTGTCTTTTAATTTTAAAGATAAAATTTATGTTGTAATTTATGCCTTTTTTCTCAAAGCTATAATAGTTTGAACATAGGCCATATCTAAATTTTTTTCTAGACGACCGAGCAAACCAGAGGTTATTAAAGGTTAAATTGTTATTAGTTAAATATTTTTAACACCTAACCAAAACTGACTGCTTACCTTGTTCATGTAATGCCAACTGAACACCCCCCCCCCCAATTTAAGACAACTATTTTCTTAGAATTGTTCACATCTTATGGATTAAAAGGAATTAGAACTGAGCTTATATCTTCTTTTATTTTCTTATAGTCCATTTGGTAAGAGCATAACACAAAATCTATCTAAAGGGGCTGGAGTGATGACTCAGCAGTTAGGACACTTGTCTGCAAAGCCCAAATGACCCAAGTTCAATTTCCCCAGTTCCCAGGTAAAGCCAGATGCAGAGTAGCAATGCTTCTGGAGTTTGTTTCCAATGGCTGGATATGCTGGCATGTCTCTCTGTCTCTCTCTTTTCTCTCTCCTTGCAAATAAAAAATAAAATTTAAAATATAAATGTCAAAGTGAACAACATATTTGAAATCAGATATAGCTGGACTGGAGTAAAAATGACATACATTTACATACAAACCATTTTGAATACTCTAACAAGGAACTCGAAGAACCTAAAACATGATGACATCTATTTAATCAGCACGTTCACTTAGTTGAAAGAAAATCCATTCATATTTAAAGGCATAGCGCTTACCCCAAGCATTGAGAGGGGCCCAATGAATGCATTGGAGTGAAAGTGAAGTTTGTTGCACGTACTTAGATCAAATGAGTCCATCAGTTAGTGTAAGCGGGAGATGTTTTAAGAGAGAGGGGGATTAATTTATTTATCATTGGCCCATCATGCCATGGATTTCTGTGCTGTATTGACTTGGAATGCTATCTGCAGATTTGCATGCTTGGTGCTATTCCATAGGATGTACATCCATAACTTTTCCTGCAGAAATGGGTTTGGTTATGGAGTGCTGTTTCAGACTGCATTGGAGGGTAACACAAATGTCTCATGTTCCATAGGTCATAGCTTTGAATATCTAGATAAGTGGATAGACCAGTCTGTAGAGGCCAGGAAGCTGGAGTGACAGAATGTGACATGGGGCAGAGAGTAGAGGTGGGAAACTATCACTGCCCATCGCCTGCGGAGAGCAGTGATCACACAAATACACACACACACTGCTCGTGGGTAGACCAACGTGTGTACTTTATTGCGGGGAATGAGGCAGAATATATAGAGCTTCCTGGCCAATCAGGGGGTTAATGGTCAGTCTTATGATAAGAACCTGTGCATAATAGCCAATCGCGATCAACTCCTGAAACTCATTAAGCCAAGCCCCTCTTGGCAGGCTGTCAGGTGCCATCCAAGACTAAGCCAGGGGGTGCCTCCAAAGGCCCCCAAAGACTTTCGCCCCTGACAGGAAACAGTGGAGGGAAAGAGTTCAGCAGGCAGGTATGTAGTGGGATGAGGGAGAGAAGGGGATGGAGGGAGGAGGAGCCAAAATTTAGGACTTATCAATAAGACATCTGGAAACCTTCTACTTGGTAAGCCAGTTTAAAATAGAAATTAAAAAGTATATTTAAATAAAGATCCTCTCCATGGATCAAAAAAGCTACTCCCAGAGCTGTAGAGTATTAATCAAAAATTCTAGTTCTAGGTCAAGGTACCTCCCAGTGAATTGTTGATTAGGGAGGCTGAAGAAACCCCTAAGTCAATATTGAGTATTACTGAGACAGAATAGGAGAAAGCCAGGCAGGTTTCAGCCAGGTGTTGAGGCCCAGAAGGAACCAGAAGATGGTAAACACCGGATTTCTCTGATTGACACAAGAAGGAACACTCCTAATTTTGAATAGAACTCATATCTGACTGACACTGGTCTATGACGCCCCCTGCCGTCCACCTTCCAACATGCTAGACCCCACCCAGATGTGGGTGGACTTCATGATCCATTCTTCAGATTTAATAACCAATCAGATGCTCCTGCCTATCAAACACTATAAAGGTGGCAGGCTGGTGGGTCTCTCTCCCTCTTTTCCTGAGATCCGCTTTCTTCCTGTATTCTCTACTCATTTGCTGTGTCCTGAGCTTCCCCCACGAGTCTCGGTTCCCAGCCCCACTCAGGGGCCCCACTGGGTGGGGAAGGGAGACCTAACCCTGTCTCATAATGTCTCTTTAATCCTAGATGTCAATGGTCCCTAATTACCAAGTGCAGGTTCCCACTCTGGATCTGGAGAGCATGGGTGCTCTCAAGGGTTCCCAGCCTCAGTTTCTCTAGATTTCCACGCTGTCCCCAATCTGGCCTCACTGTCTGAGCATTAGTTTCTCTCCAATCTCCCCTTTTCTAAACGATGTTTTCCCCATGAAAATGTTCTAGTTTTCCTTTCCAGGTCCCTATTCCCTTCAAATAACCTCCACAAACTGTGATTTCTCCCAAAATAAACTCAATAATTCTTAGTTTGTCCTTCTTGGTTCCATCATTATTACTTTTTATTAATGATTAGGAAAGAACCCAAATCTTGGGGTTTATAAATCTGGTGGATGTCCTGAGCCCCCAAATTCCCGCATCATTACCATTGCCCTAGGGCAATATTTCCCACAAAGAGTGTGTAATAAGTTGATATCGCTGAAGACTCCACATACACTGGTTTCAAGATGTAAGAAATCATTAACCAACTGAGCTGACAGTGTCCTTCCCGATGATTAGCTTTTTGTGTCCCAGAAGGTACTAAATAAGTTCCAGGGGGAGAAACATCATCAACAGTTTTACTCACCTAGACCCGTTATACTTCACCAATGACCTGCAAGCAAGCACAATGGTGCCATGGGGCACGAATGTTTTGGAGTAACCGGCTGCTCCCTAATTGGATTTGAGGCCCATGGCATAGGATCAAGTATTCAGAACACATTAGGTTTATGGTGGACACCTGAATCAAACCACTACAACTGGTTACCAGCTTTTATGCATCCAGAAATATCAGAGATTTAAAACTGTCTAGAGGTCAATTATTGTCAGGAATAATGTACTCAATTTGATGTCCCCTGCTCCTGATTTTGGACCTGTTGAAGGTAAAGGACTTCATTGGAGAAATGAGGGATTCTACTGTCTGTCATCTCCTCCCTTTGTCATATTTCTCCTTGTTGTTTCTACCTGGGGCTGATGGTTCCTGGGAAGAGGGTCAAGAAAGTAGGGTATTCTTTAAAAGATATTTTAAATTATTTATTGGCACGGATACCTGCTGGTGTGTGTACACACAAGTGTGCCCTTGCACACTTTTGGCTTCTGGTTACACACACCACTTTTTGTGTCTGGCTTTACGTGGGTATTAGGGAATCAGATACAGGCCAGGAGAGTTTGCAAGCAAGTACCTTTAGCCACCGAACCATCATCCCAGCCTGGGTTATTGCTTTTTGACTTGTTCTCAGAAGACCTTTCTGGTCCTTGCTGTGCTTGTCATTCTTACAGAGGTGACACCAAACGACTTTGCAAAACTCATGCCAATGTTTCCCCTTCAAGGTCATGATAGACATTGATCTCTGAGTTCTAGTTGGTTTCTATTCAATAGTTTATTTAATTTTCATAGATAGGTACTGATATGTGCTGTGTTCCTCTATCCCTCAGTCCCACGCTCCTCCTGTTTGTTAGCTCATTGGGAATAAGAATGACCTCTTTAGCCCCCTCCAATCCATAACACCCATCACATGCAGGTTTATACAGTCACTATGAATGCTGTGAGTTCTTGAGTGCAGTGGCCTTGTCATTTATGGGGAAAAGAGTTCCACAGGGCTCTTCCCCACCCTGCAGGTCTTAATTTTTTTATTCCATATTATATGATGTTCCCTGAGAGCTGGTGGGATTGTATATGTCTCATGTAGGACTGAGCATGCATCACTTATTTTTGGCAGTAGACCAGTTATGATTCTTTGCAACAACCCTCTTCCACTGTCAAGAAAAGAAACAGCTTTTCTGATTGGACTTAGATCTGTGGGTATAAAGATAAATATTTAGGAGGCTGCCTGACAGCACATCTGCTTAGGAGTACAATAGTAGATTCTTCCTAGGGCCTGTAGTCTCCCCCCAAATGTCTTTTTGACCTGATTTTTAATACCAAAGCACGGGTCCCCTAAAGTAGATTGGTCTCAAATCTAATCAGAGAGCCATTTTTCTACTGAATAATATGCCTTGCATGTTTGATCAGTGCTGTAGAATGCAGAACTCACCTCTGAGTGATAGTCTTGGTAACTTTACTCTGCCAGCAGCCTACATAACTCCTTCCAGTAGCGTGAAAGTAGCCATCAGGATGGAAGCTTTCACTTTAGCCAAGGTGATAACTTGATATCTCTGCGTCCTACAAATAACACGTGTGGTGACTTCAGGAACAGGGTTGTATA
>PVHP010043240.1:0-14625 GCA_004024765.1 Zapus hudsonius
AGGTAAGCCTGTCAACCTGCGCCAGGACAATGGAGACAGACACTGAGGAGACTCAAAATGCTCCAAAGAAGAACTCTGAAGCTGCTAAGAGCTCAGCACTACAGTAGACTTAAACCCACTCACCATGGCTCAGGGAATTTTGTGGAAGAGGGGGTAGAAAAACTTGAAAAGGCCTGGTGGTAGGGGGTGAAAGGGAATACCCAGAGGCTCTGCACCTTACCCAATGACTGACTGCTTCTCACAGCCCCATGGTGCATACCAGCAATCCCACGGAGGAGGGCCCTCAGAGGAATGGGGGCAAGAAGTAAATGGTGCTACCAACACATGACTTGTCCATGCAAAGTTATACTTTATATAGAACGTTCTTTATATATTATATACTTTATATATAAAGTTCTACTATATATATGAGAGAGTTCATGGTCATCCTCAGCTACAGCTGGAATTGATGGTTACATCAGACTCAGTCTCTCTCACACACACACACACACAAAGGCTTCAGGCAGGGTTGGGAAGCAGATCTGAAACTATAGAAGAAGAAAAGATAAATGTAAGAAAACCCTAAAATGCGGATGAATATATTTTATTTTCTGGATAGTGATATTATGCATTGCATGGATTTATGAAATACTAATAAATAGAATACTACTTATTCACTGTACTATTTATTCACTAATACAATTGTTCATTGAAGCAAATGCGGGAGTGATGAGGCCTCAAACCAAGGGATACTTGGAGCTAAGAGGAGCTAAGGAAAAGAAGTATTGCTCCTAGATTCTTAGTGAACGTCATGACTTCAGGACAGGATGAAGATGCTGGACTTCTGTCACCCAAGACACTGTGATGGTTTCAAGCCATCAAGTTTATAGTAATCTGTTACACAGGTCAAAACTAATTGCTTTTGTGGTTTACAATGATATGAATATAAAAGCAGAAGAATTTCACGTGTCATAGCATTTGTGGATTCCTCTTCAGCAAGCATTTTTGATCTAGATTTTGACCTTTCCTTTTTATTAAAAAAGTTGCAAATTTGTAAACAAATAATATTTAAATTTGTAATGTCCTACTTTGTGCTAATAGTAGTTTATAACATTTATAGTACTATATTTTTCAAAAAATATTTTTCTTAATGAATAAAACATCATTCAAACATGCTATAAATTACTTAACTAGTCTTCACTATTAAATATTTGGTTGCTTCTAAGTTTTACAATTTTACACAATACTAAATTAGGTATATTTGTTCATAAAGCACTCCCACCTCAATACGTAACATTACTTCCTTAAGCTAGACATTTAGAAATGTAATTTCTAATACAAATAATATTAAAATGTAGAATTACCTGTGTGCATTGCCATCTTGCTTTCTAAAGTGGTGGCACTGGATTAGAATTCCTCTTGAAAAAAAACTAAAAAGGCAATAGCTATAGTTTCCACTGTATCATTAAAAAGTTCTTAACCCTGATCTGAAAAGCGATGAAAGCAGAGTCACTCTCTGAAGGCTGCCTGGGGACCTGTGTCGTTGTGAGTGGTTTCCATATTCTGATGTACCTCTGAGGACTTGGCAGGCACTTTTCAAGCCCTGCTTCAATTAGATCCTCTGGATGCCAGACATTTACCTCCAGCACCACTTAGTGCTCAACTAGTAACTGTCTGATTACCTTTTATTCCCCTGTAAGGACAGAGATCTTGACCGTCATGCACGTGGTAAAATCCCTGGAGTCCAGCAAACCATCTAAACACGACATATACGAGACACTCAACAGAAGCCTCTGGCCTCAGAGGGAAAGTTAAGGTAAAGGTGACAGTTACCGAGCTTGGATTGGCGGCTCTACACTTAGCATCCAGTCATCAAGTGCCTACAAACATCCATGGAAAGAACCCTGGGCTAGTGCATGAGTAATTAAAAGGACATGTAATTCTGAGGCCAAGTTGGCTTGAGCTACGTAGTGAGACCTTGTCTCAAAAAAAAAAAAAAGAGGAAAAAGAAAGTGATCTGTGGCTCTCTGGTAAAATACTTGCTCATCATGCATTAAGACCAGAGTTCCATCACTAGCATCTCAAAGGAAAAGCATGTAATGGTACATTTGATTGTGTGGAACACTGTTATACTGTCCACTATGGAGGCTTTTAGCCAAACATGGCTATTGAGGTGCAAATTTGAAAAAACTAAAATAAAAATAAAATGCATTGCTCAGCCACACTAACCACATTTGTGGTGCTCCACAGGGCAGCCCTGCACTGTAATACGAGAAGGTAATCAAATGTGAGAGCAGATAGCTTGTCTCTATCCAAGTTCAAGGGGATAAAAGGAAGGGGAGGTCATGAGGAATGGCCAATTTGAACTGACTTCTATAGGACAGAATAGTTTAGGATTCAAGGAAAATAAAAAGGAATTTGGTAGAAATTTAAAGAATGGGGAGAGGATTCAGCAGTCAAAGGCACTTGGTTGCAAATTTGCTGACCTAAGTTTGATCCTCAGTGTTTATTTAAAGGCGGATGCAAAGTGGCACAAAATGTTTATAATCCCAATGTGATCATGGAAATGGGAGGCAGTGAGGGGAGAATCCTGAAACTTGCAAACATCTGGGGCAAAACCAATACAAAACAACACACGAGAGACCATGCCTCCAAAGAGGAAGGAAAGGAGAAATGCCCCAAGGTCATCCTCAGACCTCTACACACACACCATGGCACATGTGTGCCCATACAAAAGCAGGCATCAAACACATATACACACATATGCAAATAAACACATAAAGTTATATATACACATGCATATAAAAATAATAGAATTTTTAAAAAAGAATTGTTAAAAATTAACATCTTTATGATGAGTAAGTATATACCTTGTATGAGCAACTCTTGTTAAGATGTCTTCCTCTCTGTCCCCTACCCACTGGGGCCTTCCTCGGTGTGCATACTAGATCTGTCCATAGGTTAGGGGGTTATGAACTGCACCAGAGGGAGCCAGTTTTTCTTTTTTTTTTTCTTTTTTCCTTCCCCTTTGTGTATTGTTGCTGAGGGGGGTAATGTCTCTGAATATTCTCCCCCACCATGGCTCTTAAAATCTTTCCGTCCCCTCTTCCACTCATTTCCCTGAGTCATGGTGGGTGAGTTTGAGTCTGCTTTGTTGTTGAGATCTTAAGTATCTCTGGATCATTGCCCTGGGTTGTGATGGGTATCATTGGTGTCTGTCTCTATTGACCTTTCATGGGTTATCAGACTTGCTGTGGTGATTGGTCTCTCATCAGTTTAAGAAGCAGATAGGTTGGTTACCTGTTGGCCCACACAATGGCCTCAGTACCTGAAGGGAGTCTGTATTTGAGAACTCTACATGTCTGCACTAAGAATCTTCTCCACAACTTGTGTTTTCTCAGTGGAAAATGTTTAAATGCTATATCTGCCAATAGAATTGCATTAGGGGATCACTGCTATCCACTGGGTATAGACTCTACTCATCACTCTTCTCATTGCCTTCCATCTCTCCTTCCCCATGCATTGTATGTACTTGGTGTGAGACATTGGAAGAGCCTAAAGCAGGCAGACACCTTACAAATCATTCTGGGAAAGCACCTGTTTCCCAAGGGCCTTAATGTCAAATTATTTTCCAAAGTAGACTACCAGGGTACTCTTAAAATCCGATAGGCACTTATTGTAGGGTTACCAGGCCCATTAACACATATTCCAATAACTGGGAAGTTGTCTAAGTCTTCTGTTGCTCTCTGTGTGACAAGGTTCTGAACCAGCACGTGCTGAGGGAATACCTGATGCATCTTATGTTCATCCTCATTGCCTTGACTAACCTTCAGGTCCAGATGGTTCTTTCATTAGACCTAAAGGGAATTTACAGCCTATCATTTCCCAATGGAAAAAAATGAGGTCTAGGAAGACTTGTCCAGCTACTTACACAAAGAGTTCATTGCAAATCCAGCTCTCCAGCCTAGGAAATCATACAGCGCTCATGGGGGACTATCCCATAGTTAGATATAAAGAGCCTTGAATGCCTTTAGGTGACCTAGATTACACAGTAATTTTAACAGTTCAGCTCATGTGTGACTGTCATCAAAAAGGAGCCCAATAAATGATTGTCAAGTGTGCTTAGAATCAGGATGTGTCATGATTCCCTTGTTTCTTTCATAGAAGAATTGAGCTGTCTTGAGAGATAAATCTATAGCAATTTCTACAGACTCTCTGCCTTCCAAGCTTTGTATTTCCCTTCTAATGTAGCACTTTATACAAAGGAAATTCTCATTTACTTACTTACTTACTTTTATCTTAACCCTTGTAATTTTACAGGGCAGCTTCACTGGATGGCTGGCTGGATGGATGAAAATAATGCCTTTAAAATTACAATGTTATCACTGAAGATACCACAGACTATCATCAAACAACACTGAGAGTCCTTGCTGGATTCAGAAAGGAAACCAGCTCCCATATGGTAGTTTGCGTAGTGCTGTAAGGTGTTACATGAGCTGCCAGGGGAAATTGGCCAGTTATATTCAGAGAAAGCAGAGGTCACTGATACATAACACTGACCAATGTTATGAGAATTCTGAGGATACTGTTTTATATGGCTGTATATAGCAACCCAAGAAGTGCTCATCTGTGCAATAGTGGCACTAAACCTAGGAGGTAATCAACTGGCTTGCTGATTGGCTGAGAGATCATCTCAGTGGCAAGGAACTCTTAAATGGAACTGGGATCCATGGCAAACTCTTATGGAGACCAACAACCCTGACTCCATGGGGAAATTCCCACTAACCAGAGAGCTACAGAAAGACTACACTCATTAGAATCTCACTAAATCAACAATGTTTGTCTCATTTAACCTATACTGATCTCACTCTTCATTGGAGATTCTGTTTTTATTTTTCAGAAGACAACAAAAACCGTGGATAACCCACCTCCACCAACAGGACATGGGATGGTGGTTGACACCCAAGCAGGAGATGAACCACTCCTAACTTATGATATAGAGCCCAGATGAAATCTTTAAGGAAGTGGTGAGATGAGCAAGAGACCCACCTCCACAGCAAGTCAGATAATCTGTGAAAGGGTAATAGAGACAGGCACCGAGGACACCCAACACAGCTCAAAGCAGAAATCCAGAGACTCTTAAAATCTCAAATTAAAACTCACCCACCATGACTCAGGGAACTTTGCAGAAGAGGGGGCACAAAGATTGTAAGAGCCATGGTGGGAGAGAATATCCAGAGACATTGCCTCGCCCCTCCCAACAATAACAATCAAAGAAAACTGGCTACTTTATGTACGATTCATAAGCCTCTGTCCTATGGACTGGTCCAGCAATCCCACTGAGGAGGGCCCCCAGTGGGTTGGGTACAGGAAGGAGAGAAATGGAGGTAACACTCCAGTTTTTGCAATGTATCTAATACAATAAATAATTTCATTAAAAAAGAAAAGAATACCTATAAGTGAATCAAAAACATACCCAGGAAAGACATGAACAGAGATATATTCCATCAGACTCAAAAGTAACAATACTGTCAATAAAAATGATATATTCATGAGACATTTTCAGTAACCAAATAACCTGGTTCTTTACTTTGGAGTTTAAAATTGACATAAAGTATAAATTTCCAAAAAATAAATATTCTTATAAAATTTAAAACATGACATTTGGCATGTGCATATTTGAAATCAAAAGTGTTTTAGCCTCAATTTTAAAATGAAATTCATAAATCAGAAAACAATAAAATGTTTTCTCCTGTCAGAATGACACCTGGCATTGGCCCCGATGCTAAAGGTAAATCCTTGGCAGAGCAGATTGGTTGAAAATAAGCAGGCTAATGCCAGACCCCTGGGATTGAGTCTTGGTTTCACCTTGGACTAGTTGGGTGACCTTGACCATGTTTCTCTTGAACACTCCATCTCAGAGGTTATTATAAAGACTAAACACATCATTACTTGTAAAAACTCCCAGACAGCACTCTGGAAAGGTTAACCTCCAGAGTTAAATGTGATATCATTGTTAAATAGCATGAATGGCGTGTAACCTACTGTATAAACTATTCTTATTCCATGTCAATCTATGCTTAATCTCAAAAATAGGCATGGTCTCTAAGATGCTGGTCAATTTGAATTTTAAAGACTGGTCATTAAGCTAGCTAACTGCAAATTAACTCTGAAAAAAAGAGAGAGATTTCACGCATCTCAAAATATTTGTGCTGTGTTGCCGCAGTCAGCTGAGGTCTAGTGGGAGTTTTCTAAGTTAGCAGATAGAAAGGCTAGGTTTTAACTTTGTCTTCCTTTGCTAATTAAGACATGTTCAATGTTTCAGTCATTTAAAAATCTATGTGCAACTTACAGCACAGTAAGAAAAAGTCTCATCTCTCTGGAGCTAGAATACTGCATAGTAACTGCATGCTGAGAACACCAAGCAGCGAGAATGCAGCAACCGTGAACTCCCCAGGAACAAAGGAAAATGGAATAGAGGAGATGCATTAGAACTATTGCTAATATTTATATTATACTATTATAGAACTATCAATGATATTTGTATTAGTAATGATTATAGCAATAGCAGTAAATTCTTTGCACCAATCTTGGATTTAAATTACCAATATTGCCCTATTTTTCTACCTTATACCTGTTCTTATATAATACGTTATACTTTTTTATGCAACAGTACTATAGAATTTCCTCATTTTTTAATAATTGCTACTCTAGAATACATGGCTAAATTTTCGTGCATACCTATGCTATGCTTAAAGCAGTTCCAAGAAGCCTTGCTTAAGTCTTACAGTTTCTAACTACAATATTTGTTCTGTTTGGCTGGGGGTGGGTTTGTAAAGCACGTTTTGTAAAGAAGACACTTTCCACTACTTCTTCCAGAGGCATGAAGTGACAAGCTTTGTCACAAGAATTTTAAATTCGAACCTCTCCTCTTCGAAGGGATTTGTAGCACAAATTCGCAGTGTCACCTGCACAATGAAACCAACACACATGTCCACCAACCGTCCCAACACGACCACCTCTTTCGCATGAGGCCCACTGGTCTGAAAGATAAGCTGTTGGTAGAAAATCAATAGCAACATTCTTTTGTTTCATATTATGCAGCTTTAAAGACCAAAGGAACCTTAGGAATTAATTGCAGGCTTCTAATAACCACAATGATGTAATGACGTATTTAACATTATGGTTTTTTGTTTGATACCAAATAAATTGCAGAGATTTTTTTTTTGCTGGTGTGATACTAAAACAATTACCATTTTGCAAAAAGGATAATTAATCTGCAATTTTTTCACATTAGATCGTATATCTCTAAAGAGTGCCCACGGATTTGATAGTGTTCAGCTGCTGTGTATTTATTTTTCATTTTTTCCTACTGATGTACCGCCCCGTCAATGCTGACATTTAAATGAGTGAGTATTCCACACAAATGTGATCGTTTGTACAGCATCCAATGAGGCCCCATACTGTGATGATTGCTTCTGGGAACCATCCACGGCTTCTCAAATAGGGGGGAAAAGCCAGGCAAAATTTTATCAATTTACATTTTTCTGTGATTAATTTTTATGCAAATAAGGGCCCTACGTGCTCCCATCTCACCTGAATCATCCGGATCATCAAAGACAAATTGAGCATCACTTATTTAAAAAATAGGCTTTAAGCTACTCTACAGCTGTGTTGGAAAATGCTAAGAGAGGGGCATGAACTTCTCTAATATAACAGGAATAGATGAAAATGCCTCTTCTGTGCGTTCTGCACACAATGCCCCAAACATGGACCTTAACAAAATCAAAAGATTACATATATATACATATATAGGTATACACATGTATATGTATGTATATATATATTTGTTTTTAATATTTTCTGGTCTTTGCACATATTCAGCAATAGAAATAACAGTGTGTCTCCATACATTTCTCCAATTTCTGAATCCATAATCAGTAATGTCTCTGATTAAGTAGCAAAATACTGACCACTGCGTGTTGTTTCACCAACTTTTTGTTGCTTATTGAAAGTTATCAAATGAAAATACAGAGGAAACCAAAAGCTTCAGGATTTTATGAAACATCTTTGGGATTACAGGGTTTGCTTTCTGCTGCATAAATTGAATATGGCACTTTTAAGTCTATCCTGCCTGATTCTAAATCCAATGTAACTTCCACTAAAATAATCGAATTATTGGTTCACGTTTGGTATCCATCCAAATTATACAAATTATATTCAGTTTTTAAAAATAATGATAGTCTTAGTTTTGTGAGCTTTAAGGTCTGTTTTATACTAACTGGAAGCAAGTTAACAGCATAATTTATACTTAAAAATTGGCACAGTTTATAAACTCCACCTCTGCAGTCACTAAGTTCAGTTTGCCATTTTTCAGGATATACTATTTTTTTCACATTTTATCTTTTAAAAATGTACCTAAGGTTTTGTACACATGACTCAGTTATCAAAATTTCCCCAGTTATTTCTCTCTGTGTCATGAAAATAATCATCAGAGCAGAAATAAATTGTTGACAATTCTCTGAGAATGGAAACAGACCACAGGGGGTAAAAATCTGGTTATCTGAATGGACGATATAATCGAAGGTTCAGCTAAGCTAAGAGAATCTCAACATAAACAATGCTCTTATTTCCAAGAAGGATTCTCCTTTATATACAATAGTGGAGGAATGCCAGTCCTCTCTTTACTGCTGTGAGAAAAGTGCTGGACAGGAACAAGATTAGAATCTTAAAAGCTACCCTGGGGAGCAAAATTACTGTGCAGGGTCCAGGTGAGGAGGTAAAAGGAGCAAAAATAAATGGAGTTTATTCCATGGTTTTTAGAGTTTATTTCACGAAGACAGAAATAAAGAAAGCTAAATCCGTAGGTACAGTCACTCCCTGAGAGATGGCTCAGTGTGTGTGTGTGTGTGTGTGTGTGTGTGTGTGTGTGTGTGTGTGTGTGTGTGTGTGTGGTTTCTGGGGTTTGTGAGTACTAATCCATGTCAATGGACTCTCTCCCTCTCCAACAGATATGTCATTCAGCAACATAGTTCATGAAAAGCATAGCTACCTGGACCCTCCCTGCCTCGCTTCAGAAAACATGGGAATAGCAATTTCTTCTCTCTCGAAAATGTAATTATATTTGTCTGATGAACAAGTAGAGGGTAGCAGATTAACACAGCTCAGTGTACACAAACTAGCTCGATTTAATGTGAGTTTCTGGTGAGGTGGTGGCCAACCAGCACAGAACACGACCCACTGGGGTTCCTTAAAGGGACCTGGACATCTCATCTTCTGAAACTATCACTTGCTCTAAAGTGACTCTCTCGGCCACAACTTACAAACTAAAGCAGCAGCTGTTTGGTTGAAACAGGTCAGCTGGCAACCACACAGCTGTTTTGGTTTTTTGTTGTTGCTTTTTTTCTATTTTTTAAAAGCCCAGGATAGTTTCCAGTGTTATGTGAAAACCAGCCTGCCTGTCACAGAAGCTAATTGGCACTCCCAAATGACAGGGGAGACTGCTTCCACATGGGCTAAGTGCATGTGGTGATGGACAAGAAGAAAACTTCCAAGGAAGGAGACGCAAAATTCAGGGAGGAAATACTGTTGGTCATAAGAGGAGAGGCTGCCCAGAGTCTTTACCCAGCTTCACTAGGCAGCAATGCCTTTGCGTGAGACCTGGGCCACAGTGGTTCTCACGGAGTAAAGGATCTTCCCTTTCCATGAAAGCTATCAGTGTCCCCCTCCTTGGGAGGATTGACAACCTTGTCAATCCTCCCAAGGAGGGGGACAGTGATTTCCTAGTTTAAATGAAAAGTACAACTTCCATCATTGGCACAAGATCTTTGAAGGACTTGCCTAGCTGATGTCCCCACAAATCTATATGGTAGACATCTTGACTTTTTGGTGGTGGTGGTGGTGGTTTTTGTCCTATGGCTGTAAATTTTCATACAAGCTCTTCCACAGTGGAGCATGTCATTCAGGGTAACCTGAATCCAGGATTCCTAGCCATGGCCACTCATATTTGGTTCAGAATAAACTACATCTTGTTCCTTTTGACACATGAGCCCTGTATTGCATTAATAAGACAAAATTATGTGTGTATCTGGAGCAAGGAACATTAGAAGGACCCAAAAGTGAGAAGAAAACTTCAGTATTATATGACTATCAAGTAAGATAGTAGAATGTAATCCTCTTGTTCTCTGGGTTTTAATTTTAATTTTTAAATACTCATAAATTCCTTCTCTCATTCAAATGAATCCATTTTTCATTATGGAAATGATGACAACTGGTTTAAACACTGCAAGGGGTATTTCTTTCATGGCATGACTATTTATGACTTTTTAAAATTAAGATATGATGTACATAGAATAAAATGTGCAAATCTCAAATGTATAATCTAATGACTTTATTACCCTTGTAGATACTTGTGGAGAAATGTGACCCCAAGCAAGTGATAGACTATTTTTATCACTCTGGCCTCATAAACGCATAATGTATTAAAATTAAATGAAATAATGAGGTGAAATGTGAAGGGAAGATCCAGATAAATTAAGAAGTAGGAGGATCACTGTGAGTTCAAGGCCACCCTGAGACTATATAGTGAATTCCAGGTCAGCCTAGGCTAGAGCGAGACCCTACCTTGAAAAAAAAAGAAGTTTGTCAAAGATCATATATCAGATGAGGGTTTTTCAAAGGAATTGTCTCAATCAAAAGTCTAAATCTTTCCTCCAAGTTATAGTTCATCTATCAACATAGAAGGCAATAAAATCGGCATATTGAAATAAGTTACATAACCAAATTATATCAAGGTGTTTATTTTAAGTGACAAAAAAGAACAGTTTATGAAGTGATTAAAACTGAAATTCTAATATTCTCAGTATTCAAGAGGATTCCATGGTTTTCTCAGGATGAGGAAATTTGTATTAGGCACAGCTGCATAGAGCAGAAAACTCAAGTAATGATGGATTAAACATGAGAAAGAGAAAGAGAAATGAGAGACAGCGAAAGAGAGAGAGACAGAGAGAGAATAAGCACACTAGGGCTTCCTGCCATTGCAAATGAACTCCAGATACATGCGCCACTTTGTGCATCTGGCTTCAAGTGGGTACTGGGGAATCGAACTTGGGCAGTCAGGCTGAGTCATGTCTCCAACCCATCCTTTCCTTCTTTATAATTGCCTCGTGGTCATCATGCTCACTTTGAAGGCAGCAAGAAGAACAAAATATTTTGAAAAAACAACCCTGTAATGACAGAAAGTAACCCTTGGGGAGCCTATCATAGGAGACTTATAGAGAGCAGTGATTTTATTTAATGTAAGTGAACTAGTTCCAGAATGAAGATCATTCATATTTTCCTGTGCAAATAGGACCATTGAATTAGCCCAAATCCTTCTCTCGGGTGTCCAACCTGAGACTTCAGTTGCCATCCCTGGAATATAGTTTTGGTTTTCTTAAACACTGCTTTTATGTTTTCTAGAACCATCTATTAACATTCCATGAAATATTCTTTTTTCCCTTTTTATTGATAATAATTAGAAATACTGTTATGAACAAGTCTTGTGCTGGCATCCCCATTTCCCTCCTCCCTGTCCTCAACCCACTGTGGGCCCTCCTCAGGGGGATTGCTGGATTAGTCCATGGGATGGGAGTTATGAATTATATAAGCAGTAGCCAGTTATTCTGTGTTGCTGTTGAGGGGGCCATGTCTCTAGGTATTCTTCCCCACCATGGCTCTTGCAATCTTTCTGTCCCCTCTTTCTCAGTTCCCTGAGCCATGGTGGGTGAGTTTTAAGTTTGCTATATTTTTGTGCTCTTAAGAGTCTCTGGGTTTCTCTTTGGATTATTTTAGTTCTCCTTGGTGTTGGCCTTCATTGCCCTATGATAGGCTGTCTGATTTACTGTGGAGGTAGCTTTCTTGTTCCTTTTGCCACTTCCTCAAAGGTTTCATTTGGATTCTGGATGATGAGTCAGGGGTGGTTCATCTCCTGCCTGGGTGTCAGCCATCATCCCATGTGCTGTTGGTGGAGTTGGGTTGTCTACAGCTCTCAATGCCTTCTTAAAAATACAAACAGAGGGACTATAGGGGTTCAACGCAACCTAAAGCAGAAGTACAGGACCCCTAAGACCTCGACAATAAAGCAGCCTTACTACTCACCCACCATGACTCAGGGAACTGAGCGGAAGAGGGGGCAGAAAGATTGTAAGAGCCATGGTGGGGGAGAACTCCCAGAGACATTGCCCCCCTCAGTAACAACATACAAAGAGGGGTGGAACTGATACAGAACTGATACGGGGTGTGGGGAAGGGTAGAATTAAGATAACCCCCAGTAAAAATCTTAATGCACCCCAAGTTTAAAGAATATCTGAGTTCTTGTCTATGAAGTTAAAGAATTAAAATCATAGACAACAAGATAGTAAGGTATAGTGGGAGACTTTATTATTTAAGGGAACATGGGGAGTTACAGAGTTCTCCAGCCACCAGAGTGGGGAAAACACGTGTCAGAGAGTTTAACAGAACTTATATTATTTATCTAAATAAGCAGCCAAAGAAAAGATAACAGAAAGCTCCTATTATGAGAAGGAGAGGATTATGAGGGAATAGGTCTAGAACTTGCCCCCACCCCAGCCATTAGCTGGGGTTGGAGAAGATCTTACCTTCCTGAGGCCTGGATCAGCAGTCTCTTTACTCCATTGCCACATGGGAGAAGAGAGGCTGACTTCCTCTGGGGAAGTGAATTTAAGTTTTCCCCAGGTGAGTCAGAGAGACAGCTGATTGGTTCATCTTTGACCAATCAGTTTTAGCACCTAGGTTGTAGCTCTAACTAGACACCTCCCACTCCAGGGGAGGGGTGGAAAGAGAGGGGTGGTCCCTGCAGACACCTGACTGTTACAGAATCGGGTTGACTCCTACCTAGGCTATCCATAATCCCCTACCCCATGGATTAATCCAGACTACCCACAGAGAAGGATATCTAGCTGATTCGGGTATGGGAGGAGGTAAATTGGGGAAATGGGGATATCAACTCATTACTTGCTCACTCAATGTATTTAATTATGGACAATAAAAAATGAAAAAAATACAAATAGAATCTCCTATGGAGAGTGAGACCAGTATAGTTTAAATGAGACAAACACTGTTAATTTGGCGAGACTCTAGTGGGTTACGTAGCCTTTCTGTAGGCCCATGATTAGTGAGGGTTTCCTCTTGGAGTCTGGATTCTTGGTCTCCATAAGAGTTTGCCTTGGAGATTCTGCTGACTGGAACTGGAATCGAACATAAGGGCGTGCCAGAGGCAATTGTGTTTGTATGTTTCAGGATGCAGCGAGAGAGCTGGGGCCCATCTAACCCTACCAACCGACCGTAGGCCGAGAGCTGAGATCCTGGCAAGATATGAGCCACCATAGTCATACCGTGGAGGATCCATATGGAACCCCGCAGAGAATGACGGGAGGAACAAGGGACCCACAGCCACAGCCATTAAATCAACACAGGATAAGCCAGTGAGACAGAAACCAACAGTTTTTGACACAAAGACCCTAAGCTCACAACCTTAAAGCAGCCTTAATACTCACCCACCACGACTCAGGGAACTGAGTGGAAGAGGGGGTGGAAAGACTGTGAGAGCCGTGGTGGGGGAGACTGTCCAGAGGCATGGCACCCATCAGTAACAACACACTTGGGCCAGGAGAACCTGGCTGAGTACTAGGCTATCCATGGTCCCCTGCCACAAGGACTGATCCAGACAGCCCACGGAGGAGGATATCCAGACAATTGGGGATGGGGAGGGGGGACATCGGGGAATTGGGGATAACACATTGTTTGCCCACTAAATAGTGTAACTCGTTATGGACAATAAAAAAAATTAAAAGTAAAAATTAAGGCAAAGGGGCAGATGTAATTCTCGAAACTTGGGGTTTCTTCACATCTGCTTGTTATGATGCTACATACAATTTTTAGTAATTATAATATTCCAAAATAAACATATTAAAAAATTTAAAAAGAAGAGTTTGCCTTGGATCCCAGTTTCCGCTAAGGGTTCCTTGCCACTAAGCAGATCACTCAGCCAATCAGAGAGCATTAATTACCCACCTGCAGGTTAAGCACCACTATTGCTCAGATGAGCTGGTCTCCGCTGGATAGCAGTGTTGTCTGCATTCCCAGGCCGGCAGTAGGAGCTGTGTATCAATGACCCTGCTTTCCCAGAATATCATTGGCCATTTTCCCCTGGTAGTGCATGTAGAGCCTTCCAGCACCACACAGACTAACAACCTGGGAGCTGGTTTCATTACGAGATCCAGTGAGACCTCTCCGTGTTGTGTGACAGCATTCTATGGCATCTTTACCAACAGGATCTTAAATTGTTGCCTAGGGAGGGAATTCAAGAGTTCAGAGTGGGACATGACCCACTGTCTTGGGGTCATGCTTCCTGGTAGCCTCTTCACCTCTTACAGACAATGCCCCCAGCTTCCTCAAGAGCTTACTGTACGAAAGTAAGGATTCTATGGTGTTGATTCATTAGGGATGTAGGTTAGTGTATATCTCCCCTGCCCTCCCAATTCCTCCCAGCCCCCCAATTTCTTCCATCCACCTTGTCTATTTCTCAATTCACATGTCAGGTTGGCTTACTATTCAAGCTTAACTTGATTAGGAACTGCAGATGAG